>VANL01000439.1:0-34433 GCA_006352455.1 Brachionus sp. 'Tiscar' | reverse complement strand
AAAGTAGCGACTGCTATAGCTCATTAGAGCTCTGCTCGGGTATTTTTTCCGAGTTGCAGTTCATATTACTACTACTAACTAGTTTTAAAAATATTTTTTGATTAAATTGAAAAATATTTATTTATTTGTTTTCTGTACCGAGCTAGAGCTCCTTCAGAATAAAGTAAAATAAAAATAGAGTTAATAAAATAAAATAAATATAAAGTAAATCAGCTAAAAAAAATAATGTAAAAGACATATATTGAAATAGGTTGTTAAATGTGAGAGAAGTTTACATAGTTGAAGCTTCATGAAAAAAAGAGAAAATAATAAGGTCTTTATATTGACTAAATAACTCGATTAAAGAAGTCTTGAATGACTGTTTTGATAGTTTTTTATTAGATTTGTCTAAATTTATAGTTAAACTGGCTTTGTATTCAACATAGAAGCTATATCTAATAATACAATTTCTGTTACTTAAATTGTGCATCAATAACAAGTTCGATTTATTTAATTAAAAAATTACACATATGTATCTTGTAGTTATTTTCAAAAAAAGGAGTTTCAATTAATTGTAAATCAATTGATCTTTAGCCTCTATTCGGACCCTTTAATTTTTATAATTCACATGTTTAAGCTTAGATTGAACTCAAAACAAATGGATATTTAACTGTCTATTATTCTTATTTCAATTTTTCCATGGGACTTAAACCTTAATTAAATAAATAATTATCAAGCCTTTTTAAGACAATTAAACAATATTTAACTGATTTTTTTAGATGTACGAAAATATTCAAAGTATTAGAATAATAATCAATAATAATTGAATAAATGAATAATTAGAACGAAGGTTTAAATTTTGGAATAGTCTTTTTAGTTTAAGCTCAAATCTCGTTGTAAAAAATCTACATTGTGACGTAAAATAGAACGATATGAAATAAAAAAAAAGTGTAAGTTTAAATTATTTTCTTCTAATTTAAAGCTTAGTGTTTTATCTTTCTTTTAAGTCATTAATAATTATTAAATATTGATTAAGTTAAAAAAGAGTATGTTAATACGAAAATCAATCACAAATATTTATTTTAATGCCAGATCTGTATCATTAAATAATTTATGTATCGAAATTATTAAATTTTTTTATTTATTTGTATACGGTTCAACTAAATTTGAGAATTTTGGATTAAGAACGCAACTACTTTTTGAATTTTTTATATAGGAAAAAAAATATTAATTTTATTTAAACTATAAATTTAATCAAATATGATGGAATGACGTTATTTTGGGGAAAAATATTTATTTATTAATTTCTAATAAGCTTTAAATTAAAATAGATCATTAAGTATTAAAATTGGAATAAAATTGTTAATTCTAGAAATTTCTTTTTAAAAGGAGATGTCTATTACTATGATCTATCAATTCAAGAGCTAAAACTATTTGATAAAAATACTCATCGATTTTGAGTAAATAAAAAATGAATTTTGAATAAAAAAAAATTCAACAAACTTAATTCATTAATTGTCCTCAAAAATTTTGAATCCAAAACTTTTTGAAAAAAGAAAAAATTGCTCTTGTTAAAATTCAATTAATTACTTGTAGGATTCCTTGACATAGAAGATTGTTAATCCTAAAAAAAGGAGATTTCAAAATAAATTCAGCGATTTAGTATTTTAATCAATTTCAAATTTTAAAAAGTCAAAAATAATAAAATAAAATGAGCTATTATAAATATTGAAGTTAAAAAGTTCAATTTTATATTTTAAAGCTAAAATCACTAAAATGGACACATTTATGGTTTCAAATATTTGATGAATCATCAAATTGTTCAGCCTAATCTGAACCTTGAAAAAGAAATTGATTTGACTCTACTATAGCCTATTTTTTCTTATTAAAGATAAATATAAAAGTGTTTTTTAGCAAAATAATCATTTTTTTACTTGAAAAAATTTATTAGGTAAATTAAAATAAAAGCAAATATTTTTTCTTAAATTTAACATATTGATTTTATTCTTTTAAAGTTTTCGTTTATTTTTAATACTTGAAGTCCCGTTTGTTTCGATGGATTCTCCAATTTAAATGATCTAATGAACATGTTATTCTAGCTGATGCCTAATACAAAACGAATTATTTTTTGTTATTATTATTTATTTCAGTAAACACCGCGAGGGTAATTAAAAAAAAATTAAAATTAAAGTAAAGTTTTGTCCTTCTAAATAATTTTAGAGAATAAATTAGAATTTTTTCATAATTGTGTTAGTCACATAATTAAAAAAACCTACTAGAATAATTTTCAAATTAGCTTGTTTTTAGTTTGTTTTAGTTTTAATGAGTTTAAAACAAAAATTTAAACAACAAGAAAAAAGACATCACATTATTATCAAAAAATATCACAAAAGAAAAAATACAGTGTGACCTCTTTTGAAAAAATTGTACTAAGTCAATATGAGTTTCAAACGTTTTATTGATTAAAAATTATTGATTTGAGAATTAAATCTAATTGTACAATAATTGTTATTAAAATATAAAGTAAGAATTGTCAGACATATCGTAAATTGTTACAAAAATATAAATTATAAATTATAAACTAGTTATATGATTAAACATGATAGAGACTAGCTCTCGCATTTTGGTTGTTGGAATCGTTGCGAAGTTATTGTCATGTTACAGTCAGTATTCATAAAATCAAGGTTAAATTGTATATGAATAGGTTTAAATTAGAAAATAAAAGAAAAAAAGACATCAGATTAAGCCTACTTGTTAATAATGCAAAAAAAAACTCTCAAAAATTAAAATTATTAAAAAATATCAAAATCAAAAATTTATTTAGACATTTCTGGATATTAATTTATTAAATTAAAAAAAAAAGTTTTAAAATTAACAAAAATCGGGGCATTGTGAATTTTGAAACAAAAAAACAAGAACAAAAATTTTAAATTGTAGTAACTTTTTTTCCTTTGGTCTAAAATTGGTTCTAAAAAA
Source organism: Brachionus sp. 'Tiscar' (assembly GCA_006352455.1). Taxonomy (NCBI): domain Eukaryota; kingdom Metazoa; phylum Rotifera; class Eurotatoria; order Ploima; family Brachionidae; genus Brachionus; species Brachionus sp. 'Tiscar'. The sequence continues at coordinate 31,478 of VANL01000439.1, read as the reverse complement.
TGTATCATTTGATGCATAACATGTATCACCTAAAATTTAATCTGTGCAAAATCTCTGCAATTAAATTTTAATGATTTTTTAATGCATTTACTATTTTGCAGGTTTGCATAGTTTTTGCAGAGATCAAATATCGGTGATACATGCTATCACATGATACATTTTGTAGAACCAGCTTTAGACCAAAGGAAAAAAAGTTATTAAAATTTAAAAATTTTGTTCTTGTTTTTTTGTTCCAAAATTCACAAAGCCAAAATCGATAAGTATACAAAATTCACAATTCTCTCTTTCTACATAAAACTTGATAGTTTTTCGGATTATTGTTTTTAAAACTAGTAACAAAACACGTCACAAGCCGAGCGAATCGCATACTTGGTGCAGTTAGACAAAATTTCAAATTCCCTTGTGCTAAAACTATTAACTTTTGTACACCTCATTAGTCAGACCTAACTTAGTGTTTGCAGTAACCTCCTCGTGCCCGTATTTGGAAAAATATATATCAGAAATTGAAAAGTTTCAGCAAATAGCAATAAAGCTCATTTCAGAGTTACGCAGTTTTGACTATGAACTAGTGGCGCCGCAACTACAAAATAGTGTGGCAAACTTCAAGACCAGAGAAGAAGAGACAGAATTAATGCGGTGAGTGAAGCTTTATAAGAAAGGAATGAAATTTAAAAATCAGCCTTTTAAAAAATGTAATTTTATATACAAAATTCAAAACATTTTAGAGCAACAGAGTTGGTCAAAAGTCAAAGTCAAGTTTGGACTGTTTAACAGTTTCTTAAGCTTGAAATATGTCTATTATAGTGTTCATATATTTTTTCTTTTATTTATCACATTTTATTTTTTAAATTTTTTTTTGTTTTGTTTTTCTTTTACATCGCCTTCAAAGCGTTCATTGAAATAAATAATAATAATAATATTTTTTCTTTATAGAGCAAGGAATGAATAGTGTATTTGGAAAAAATAACAATTAAATGTTGCTATATCAAAACTAAAAAGTTATCCAAAAATTTCTTAAGCTCAACTATATCTAAATATTCATTTTCTTATTTTTTTATTAAGCTAAAGAAGATTTAAAAATTAGAAAAATAATTAAGTTGACTTGAGTGTACTCAAGTCATGTTCGAATTTTTACGATTCTGACTTTAAATTTCGACTTTTGGCCAACTCTGTAGAGCAAAAAATCAAATTCTTTGGAAAAATTTAACTAATTACACAAAATTAAATAAAATATTTAAGAAATTTTTACTTAGTTTTATAATTTTATAAACTACACATTAATATTTTTAAGTCATAAAATAAATTAGGTTTTCGTTTATTAATTTTGTTTTATTTTTTCAGCCAACTTTCAGAAAAAGTGTTTCTATAAAAGAAGAGATAACCAAAAAATTTATTTTTCTTAATAAAAATGTTTTAAAGATTTTCTGTTATGGCGGCGCCACAATATCTCAAAATGGTAGTAACTACAGCCTAAACACCAAGAGTGGTAATCAAAGATATGAGCTTAGGAGACATAGCAAGAGCCTTCACAAGGAACAAGTAAAGAATTGCCTACCAAGATTTAATTTCTAAGCTATTAGAGTTGTAAACAACTGAAACAAATTGCCGGAAGATATTGGGAGTGCGAGAAGCTTAAATAGCTTCAAAGCAAAACTAGACTTTTGGATGTCGAAACAACAAATAAAACAAAATGAAACGACTGCTATATCATTAGAACATTGCTCCAAGTTGCAGTTTTATTATACTACTACTACACATTTTTTCAATGCAGCTTCTAAATTTTCGGAAAAAACTAAAAATAGATTTCTAACAGATGATGCATTGGAAAAAAAATTTAATCTATGATTCATTAGAAAAAAAATTTTGGTGAATGAGTGGACGGCTACACATTTAAATAATGATCATAAGTTTCAATATTTTTTAGATTAATTTGAAATCTTTTGCAGTTCAAACTTTTCCTCTGATAAAGAAAGAAAAATAAGCCATTTTCTTTTTTAAAGCAATATTTTTATTAAAACAATTATTGCGCTTTGAAAAAACAAAAAAAATACAAAATTTTGCTTTGCAATTGTTGATTTCGAAGTTAAACGAGACAAAAGATTCTTTTGTTTATTTATTTTCCAATTACATTGGTCCATCTCTTGGCTAAAACTTGTCACCAGCAAACGTTCATGAGATTCGTAATTGAATGAACCCTTAAGTAAAATCAATAAATATTTATAAACTAAAACAAAATTTTTACATCGCATATGGCAAAGAAATTGCTTGATAAATAAATTGAAAAAAAACTTTGAATGAGATTTTCACTAAATTCTTCAACTTTGCTCAAACTTTCATACGCTTCATAAAGTGTAGCTAGTTTGGAATTATTTAAAAAACTTGTGAAATTTAAAGCATTTTGGCTAAAATAAAGAAGCTTTAGATTTTAAATTTTATCAAAATATTTAAATTAACTCTCTGAGTCTTTTGAAGACTCGCAATTGATCATTGAATGTCGGAATTGATTTACATGTTTTGAAATTATTTAAACGCGGATAATAAAAATAACTATACAAACACACCTCTTTATTTAGACCCAATCCACCCTTTAATTTTTTATTTTAAAATAATTTAAATTTAAAAAACTATTAAATAATTACTTGAATAATTTTAGTTAATTTTTTTGTCGAATAAACACATTGGGTGATTAAACTGTCATTCTTGAATTAAAATGATTTAGTTTTAAAAAAAAAATTTTTATTTAGCATTTATCGGAAAGTACATTTTTCCAAATTTTTTAGGAGCATTAAAAGTTATAACATTTTGCATATAAAATATTTTATAAAAATAGCAAATTAAATTTAAAAAAAAATCTACTCATTTAAAATAGAAATAAGTAATAAGATTTTTAAAATAAAAGACTTTTGAATCGGATGTTCCGTGAATTATTTCAGTACTTTTAATTAAACACTTGAAAGACCTTGCTGATTAATTACAAAGATTTCAAATTAAAATTTCAAGAAAAACAAATAAAATTTATTGAAATGATAAAAAATAATATTTAATTTTTTTGGGTAATTTTTTAAAGCTTTATTTTGTTTTAATTTCTTCAGTTAATTTTTCTTTTTACAAGCAAAATTATTTATTATCAGAAAAATTATTCACTTTTATTCTAATTTTTTTCTTTAAGTTAATCATTTAATTATCACCTAATAATAATTTTCATAATACGGATCTCTGCCAAGTATCTCTGCAAGCAAAATGTTTACCAATAAGTCAAATCAGTAAAATAGTGAAGATTTCGCATTGAATCAAGATGCAATTATACTAAATCCAGAATAAACAACTCTTGAATCTATTTATCGTAATTAAAATACAATGAACACAATTCAATATAAACATGCTTCTCAAACAATTTCAGTAATGTTTAATGAAAATTTAATTTGTAAACCAGCAAAAAAAAAATTTTTCTGATTTAAATTTTTATGCTCATGTTCAAAATTTATCTTTTAAAATTTTCTAAGAGTGTTTGAAATGATAAAATTTTATGCATAGACAAATTATCATGTGTAGCAAACTAACGGGTGAGTCATAATGTTTTGGACAAACTTAAAAGATATTAAAAAATATGAAGGGCTAATGGGATAAGGCTGAAATTTTATATACATGTTAACAAGCTTTTATTGTTAATTTTTTGTGATTTAGGTTTCGACTTGTGTATACTTGGAATTTTCTCCGGCCAAAAACGTACCTACTACTCTTTGAGAAAATAAAAACTAGACTTTAATAAAAAAATCCTATTTTTACAGGTGTTTTTATAAAGAATTTTCAACTAGATCTTTATTTACTTTTTTTACTACAAATTTTGTGAAAATCGAATTTTCCTATCAAAAGCAATCGTTAAAAAACACTTTTTTACGAATTTCTTAGAATTCTTAAAAATGGGCTTTTTTTGACGGTTTTTTGAGCATATCTTATGAACGAAAAATGATAAAATTATGATTTAAATATCGTTAGAGAGCTAAAACTGTCTAAAATATGATTATTTGGTTTGTTTTTCCAAAAAAAAAAAAATTAGTATAGGACATTGCGCTCAAAGAGTAGTAGGTACGTTTTTGGCCGGAGAAAATTCCAAGTATACACAAGTCGAAACCTAAATCACAAAAAATTAACAATAAAAGCTTGTTAACATGTATATAAAATTTCAGCCTTATCCCATTAGCCCTTCATATTTTTTAATATCTTTTAAGTTTGTCCAAAACATTATGACTCACCCGTTATGTTAAACCATATTTGAGTGATGTGCATAATTCTGCATGCAGAAATTTGATGCAGAAATGTTCAGTTATAAAATACTAAGTTTAACATTGAATAACTTTGAAAATGTGTTTCTGCAAAAATATTTAAACTCTAAAATAACTTAAAAACTTTACATTTCTGTTGTTATAGCCATAAAAAAATCATGGAATAATTTTTCTCAAAAATAAAAATTAGCTTTAAAAAATAAATTTTTTGAATGTTTTCTTTTATCTACAAAAAAAAATATTTAGCTGATGAAAAGAATTACTTCTCTTTTCTAGTTTCTAAGATCTTAAACTTTTTACACATGCATTGTAATAAGACCACATTTCATTAATTTTCAACAATTTTTTAATCTATTAAATTTTCATATTTTAAAGGTTCTTTAAAGATTTTTAAAGGCCATCAAGAAAACTATATTCAATTATTAAGTTTTTTTTATAAATTTTTAAAATTTAATCAAGTTTCCTATTTTTTATAATTTATTGGTTTTATTTTTTAAAAACTCAAATCCCTGTGGGATTTTTTCGATCCTTTGTGTTACCTTAGAAAATTAAAAAAAAAAGAATAAATTTATTTGACTTAAAAAAAAAAGTGCCGAAAAAAAACTCATCAGGGTTTTGAGTGTTAATTTTTAGATAAATTTTATTTTGTATTTTACTTTAGTGACAACTATGCGGGGATTTAGTTCATAAAAATATTGTAGCTTGCTGTTGTGGTTCAGACTTTTATGTAAATATCCAAAATCTGTTTTATTTCGTATTATTTTGGTAAATATTTGAATACCAACCGAACGAGTTTGCGGTCTAGCCATTACAAATGTAACATAGTCAAATTTCTAAAAATTAAAATTTAAAATTACATTGATTATTTTTCTAATTATCTCACATTTTCAAAGCATGAATTAAAGCAATATGTGTTGACAGGAAAACGGTCGAGACCAGGAGGAATCAATATTCCTAGAGGCCCGGACTCAGTTCCCAAAGTAACACTTCCCAATTCATTTTTTCTCAATTTATCAGTCAAGTAAAGATGTATAGATAAATTATCAATGAATTCTTGAGTAAAACAAAAAGTGAGTTAATCATTTAAAAGTTAATTATTTATCTAAATATTACTTGAAGAATGCTCCATGTCTACAAACTCAACATTCAATATGAAAAAACCGTAATCAGTTTCTGTGCCGATTGGATAGCCAGTGTCAACCGGAAGGGAAACAACCAGCTCTGCACCTGGACTCCATCCAATTGATGACTGACTACAAAAAGCTGTATTCAAGCTTAGGTCACAGTTTACTTCACTAGCAAATAAATAATCATGTGAGCATTCATAAAGCTTTATAGCTGCAATTTGATGAGGATCAATCAAAGGCAGTTCAATTGACCACTTAAGTAAAAATAAATTAGCTTTAAAAATTAAATAAAAATTATTTAACTACTTTATAAATATGCTTTTTTTTTAAATTTTTGGAAATTTGAAAAGCTTGACAATATTGAAAATAATTAACCGGAATTATTTTTTTGTATAAATTAATTGTATACACATGCTCATTGACACCAGAAAAAACATTTTGATTTTTTTTGAAAAAATTTAATTGAGTTGATTGACTATCATTGTTCAAATCAATTTCAAATGAGTTTATAGGGTCATCATTGTGCCATGGAAAGATTACAAAAGGTGTTCCTGTCTTTAAAAGATAATTTTTGTGCATATTTATATAGTTTTAAGAAAAAAAAAACTACCTCAATAGATCGGTCATCTGGATCGCATAGAACAAGTGGTCGCTTTATTTTGAACACTGTATATCCTTTGGATTCGAAGGCATTCAGCAACTCAACATCATTATTTATGTCATTTATTGATCTACGACCATAAACGTATCTATCCTTGATTATTTTATTAAATATTTTTAATTAAAAATGAATATCGACATTGTGAATTTTGAAACAAAAGTCAAAATTTTAACAGCTGATACACAGTTTTTATCAGCGAATATTTTTCAATTCAATTTTAATCATTTTCTATTTTTCAACGATTAAATTTGAATTATACTGATCTACTGATACATTTTTAGAGAAAGATCTTAAGTAAAAAAATTGAATTTGAATTTTTTCCAAATATTTAAGTATTTTTATATAAAAAAAATCATTAATTTACAGAAAGAATCATATTAAATTAATTGACAACAATGACAAGAATGAGGCAAAGTCTATTTGGATAAAAGATGTTGTTAAGCAAAATATTAATTAAGATGGATTTTTTTCTACATATGGTGACCAAATGGACTTTATTGATTGTTTTGTAGTTGAACGGGGTAAAGTCTTATGAATTAGTTTCTAGCTATGGTTTCGGTAGAATCTTCAAACAAAATTTTTGTTATGCCATAAAAATCCTCTTTTCATGATCGTTGAAAACAGTTCTAGTTTAGATATTTTTTGTACTGATCTAGCTGAAATACAAATTAATGGATCTGTTTATGTTTTTTTATTCGCTACAATTCATATGATCAATTACTATTTGGGTAATTAAAGAATTAATAATCAACTTTATCTGATTGATGATTTGTACTCGAGATGTTATATGAACAAAAAATTTTGAGCGCATTTTTTTTAAGAAAATATTAAAAATTTAAATTTTATTTGAACAATTTTATTTTTAATTTTTGAATTATGCACATAAAACTTATTTAAAAAAAATTGTATAAATTATTTGTTGTATTCTTCAATGTCTGGTTTCGATGCAAATTTTAATTATGGTCCCAGAATTTTTTTCTTAAAAAGATAATCCTCAGAAAAATCTCTCCAAAATGGGCAATTAAGATCCCACTTAAATGTTATAAAACTTTTGGTTATTTTAAAACTGAAGGGTCTAATGGAAGACTTTAATTTATTAATTTACGTTTTCAGGCTTAATTGTTCAAAAAAAACAAAATAATCATTTTTTAATAGAAAATAAAGCTAATTTAAGTTTATTTATACAGAAAATTAAAAATAATAATATTTATTTTTTGAAATTTTGATGATCAAAAAAACTACTAATTTGTAGAAGTTTAAGTATAAAATTGAATGTGATCACGGATTTTTTTTGGAAATAAAGATAATCACAATAATTCTCAGAAAATTCTTTTCAAAATGAGCTATATTTATTTCTTTTGGTCGTTTCCTTTGGAGAAAGAAATAAGACTCATTGATTGAATATGCCAAATTTTTCCCAAGAAAACTCGGATAAAGACCTCCTAGAATTAAATTTTCGAAAAAGAAACTAAATTTTTTAATATTCTCTTTTAGATAATGTGCATTATTTAAATTAACTTTTTAATTTTCATGACAAAAATTAGGCAGATTTTCTTCAAATATCTAAAGTACATTTGAAAACGCTGTTAAGAAATAAATTTTAAAATCTTATTTTAGACCAAACAAACAGAAAACTCTATTTACGTAAATTTACCAGAATTTACATAAAATTACAAAATTAAAAATCAAAATTTCCAAAAGTAAAAATCATTTGCTGAGAATTTTTTAAAATTGCTCCTTAAATAAATAAATGAAAATAATAAAAATATTAACAAAAGTTTCAAGCAGAAATTTAAAAAAAAATAAATAAAAAATTCTCTCAAATCTACAAAAATTTCTTAACAATCGGTATTTACTATTAACAATTTTGATTTACTATTAACAAAATTCTGGTAAATTTACGTAAAATACAATTATCGTAGCACCACTGTATGTTAATCAAGTGGTGAAAAAAACTTAGAAAAATCTATTTAAAAGCTTGACAAAATATTAAGAACAAAAAAATTGAATAAATTCCTAATTTATTTTAGCTCGGCCTAGAATTATGGACAATTTTTTTATATTCATAAAATATTTATTTAAACGATTAATTTTTTTACTAAAAATATTGATAATCAAACTAAATTTGTTTAATTCTACCAGTTTTTAACTAATAATAATCAACTTTATTTTCCAGATTAAAGTTAAATTTTGATTAAAATTCGGCTTTTAGATTATGAATATGAATTTGAGGCAAACATGTGTTCTTATCTTAACAATTAGAATAAAAAAAAATTGTTTACCGAATAGTATACTTTTCCATCTTTAATCCATCCGATAAAAACATCTGAATCTCTCATTTTACCGTCAGGGCTAATGCCGAATCCGACCCATCCGGTTGTTTTAACGTGAATTTCAACAATTAGAAAATCATTAGATATATTCCAATACAAATGATAAACATTTTTCTCAAGCTCAGCATAGTTTTCGTAATATTCGGCTGGTTTTGAACCAAAAATTTCTTTCTTTATTCTTAAATCATTGCTTGGGCACTAGAAAATTAGATTTATTTTTTAATTAATTAAAATAAAGGAACTTGACTTTTCTGACTTTTGCACAAGCCTGGTTAATACTTAATTTTTTATTAAACAAATAATTCTTAATAAAATATTGAAATCAAATTTAAAATAATTTTTTTTCTAATTATCAATTTTATTAAAAAATTAGTCCTCATTATAATTGGTAAAGTAATATTGAGAAATAAGAACTTACTTCAAAATTTTCGCTAACAAAACTATCAAAAAATAATTTCTCATTTGAATTGTTAAAATAAACTTCTTGATCCAAATTTCCCCAAGCAAAGATCATAAAATTTCCATTTTTATTGAATGCGAGTTTGTTGTCATTTTGATTACATAACTTAATTCTACGAACTAATTTAAAAATTGTAATTTCATGATTACGCATTGAATAGATTAGTTTCCAATCAAAATTATTATCATAGACCAGTTTTCTTTCATCAACAACATGACCGTCTAAAAATAAAAATTACTGATACATTTTGTAAAAAATTTCTAGATTTAGTTTTACTTGAAAAATATCCTGTACCATTTTTATTCAACCAAGCAATGATTACATCAGAACCGGCCAAAGAACCGTTATGACTGAGACCAAAAACAATCCAGCCATCAAATCGGACATGTATTTCAAAAAAAATGTGGGAGTGGTTTTTTGACCAGAATAAAATAGATTTATCAGGCTCGACCAAGACTTTCATATAGTCATAAAATTCAGTGCTGTATGATATGTCTAATTGAACATTTTTTTGGGAATAATTGCTCTTCAATTCGTCAGGGCATATAAATAATGTTAAAAAAATTAGAAAAATTTTTTTTGTCATATTCAATAGTTAAAACTCAAAAAAACTATGGTATACTATTGGAATTTGTTTCATTTTAATTATTTAATTGATTATTTTGGTTTAGATCAGATTCTAGAAAACATAAATTAAATTTTAGTAAAAAAATACTATGTTAGACAGGAAAATTTAAAAGAGATCCATGTTTAAATTAAATTTAAATTTAGATAAAAAGCTTCTTGTTATATTTTTGTTTTTTCAATAAAAAAAAATCTTCTTATAAACAAAATTTTTTTCAATTATTTTTTATTCAGAATTATTAAGTAGATTCATATTTTTGAAATGAAAACAAAATTTATATTTGTTTATTTAAATGATCATGAACAAAAATTCTAGTTTAGTTTCAAAAGCATTTTTCTAGAAAAAAAAACAATTAGCTTAAGTTAAGTGCAAGATAACATTTATTTTAAATAGTTAAAAAAATTTAATATTTACTCAAAATTTAAATGCTTTAAAAGGCAATGTAACAGTTTTTATAAGCTTTCCTTATTAATATTTAATACATGAATTGAAGGCAGTATGAGCAATTTGTTAGATTTAGTTAATTAAACTTCTTAGAATTATAATAAAGAAACGATAATCGGAATTTAAACATTAAAACAGAAGTAAATTCTTCATTCTTAGATTTTATTAGATTTAGTTTGTATCATAAAATTCAATAGTAAATTCTAAATATTTTTTTAGTGACTTGGAAATTTTTTCTTTAATTTAAGAAAAAAATTTTTTATCTCTAAAAATGGATTTAATATTTAAATGTTCACTTTAAAAATGTTAATGGTTAATTAATTAATTTTTTAGGATAAATTTTTTTAAATATTTTTGTCTTAAAAATTTTAAAGTATTTTTTTCAATTTAATGTGACACTTATCTTATAAGTATGTATTTAAAAGAAAAGTGAAAAAATAATTCTTTCATTAACTTTCGAGGGCTATCATTAAAATTATTTATTAAATTTTTAAAAATTAATTCTAACTGATTATATTAAATAATTACTATTAAATGATTTAAATGTTTTGTTTTTTTCGATAGAAGAATTATAAAAAAAAATGTCGCATCACACTCATTTCTATCAGTTATGAATGTCTTTCTTAAAAGGAGAATTTATTGTACAATTTTTGATAAAAATTTATAAAGAAATAATAAAGAAGCTGATAATTTTGAAATATAAAAAAATTACCTAAGGTAAAAACGATATAAGTAAATTAAGAGTAAATTTCTTAAGAAAAATAATTAAATTTTATGTTTCAGATAATCCAATTAAAATATTGAAATATTTTCCTGATAAAGAAAATGTAAAAATCATGAATAAGATAAAATTTTTTTATTTATTTACAGTTTTGTTTTTAAATTTTTCAAAATAGAAAAAATTTTAAAGTTTAAAAGACATAAAGTTTAGGTGATGAAATGTTGAGTGATCATTTTCCCATCCAAACACATATATCATTTGAGCATTTTAAACCCTAATCCAACTCCTTTGTGTAATTGCTATCTTACAATTTCTTATTTTTTTCCTGAACTCCTAAATATTTAACAATGTATTACCTGTCAATTTCTTTTTTAAAATACCTAATTTTAATTTTCTTCTATTTTAATCTATTTTATTTTTATTATACTTTTGATTATTTTTATTTTGTCTTATTTAGCTTTATTTTATTTTAATTTTTTTTTAATCTGACATCTAAGGAAAAATCATTAATGCTGCCCAAAAAGGTATATTCTTTTATAAACCAAAGGTTTTTAAATCTAGTCTCCCAAAGGAAATTGTAACACTAATTAAGGAACGAAGGAAAATAAGAAAACGCTTCCAAAAGTCAAGGTGCTTTTCTCTAAAGGTGGCATTTTTCCTCAAAGAAAGCTTTCTCTAAAGGAATCTTTCATCTGAGCTACGTGTTAAGCTAAAGGATTTTTGGAACCAAAACTGGCTTGAGTTCATAAATAAACAAGGAAAGAATCCACTATCAAACAGGCCTATTTGAAGTAAAATTGATAAATTTAGAATGAAACAACACCATGGAATGATTTCGACGTTATGATCGAGGACATAAAAAGTATCAAATTTAACTACGATAATTGGAAAACAACAATTTTACATGTCGTTTTTGGCTAAAGGATTACAAATGTTAGCACATAATAGCAATCGCTTATCGTTTGAAAATATTAAATTTCAATCATTTGTTTGTGGATCTACCAATTATCAACCAACGAAAAAAAGGAGCTAAAAAAAACTGCTAAATGTTTACAGCATCAACCGTCTGATTTAGTTTCTGATGAAGAACTAGGAATCGAAGATGATGTTTCCCCTCCGAGCAAACGTGCTTGTGTTTTGCCGACAACAAGTTTTAAAGCTTTGGCAATTGATGTTAATCAAAAAACGTGTAAAACTTGCGGTACTCAGCTAAAAAAAATTTCTATTGCATTAACAAATGCAAACAAATTTAAATTTTTACTAATAATAAATTACTCTTTCTGTTTTATATTTATTATTTTTTTTGCTATTCTAATAAAATTATGGTGTAAAAATTTATTTTGTTAGAAGAAGGCATTACGCCGTTCGAAGCTGCCAAGAGGAACTATTCCCTCTAAATTATATTTCAAATAAAAAATAAATAAATAAAATTTATTCTGTTGATAAAAAATAAAAATTATAAAAAAAAACTCGATTTAATAAATAAATACATGATTAGTTATATTTTATTATATTTGTGGTAAAAAATACTAATTTTGTTGATTTTTTACTTTTTTTAAAGTATGAAAATATTAAGGCTCCAAGAAAATAATAATTTTTTAATGTGAAAAAATAAAGTAAATGAACTAGACACTTGATGATTTTGTTTTATTTAATAGTTAAATCTAAAAAAAAAATTTCTGACAAATTAAATTAAATAAGATTTTTATTATAATTATTTTAATGCTTTTATTAGATTTAAACTTGACAAAAAACTAAGAATTACAAACTATATTTAGACTAATTATTTCACACTTAAAAAGGCATATTCATCTTTCTTAACAGCGCTGAATTTTTTTTACGTAGTAAAATAATTTTTGATGGATATCCTAGACAGTTCAAATCCCATCAAAGGTATATTCCTAATTGATTAAATACCAACAATAAAAAAACAGAAATTTACATTTAAGATTAAAAATTTTTTAAAAACAATGAAAAAAAAAGCAGTCTATATACAGCTGACAGGATATTAAAAATTTTATATAGTTAAATGCTAATCGTTTAATATTGTTTCGGAAATAATTTAAAATTTTGCTTTCGAATTCTGATCAAATTAATATTCAAAATAGGCTATTAACTCATATTACTCTTTATTTAATTTAACCATTTGTTTAAAAAATTAAAATAACCATAAACCTAATTAATAAAATTTAATTTTTTTTTTCTCTAAAAACTCAAAATATGAAGAGAATAAACTGATATATTTTTCATCTGCCTGAATATTTAACGCCGACTTCTTTTAGATTTTTTTACTCAATAATCAAGACAGACGCCAAAAAGTTATCTTGAAAAAATGCTACTGAATTAGAACGATAAAAAAAAGATTAGATTTTGATTTTTAAAGTTGAAATTCTCATTTATTTTGACAAACAATTTCTATTGCTTTATTCTATTAAATTTTATTCGCGTTCAAACTACTCCAACTTTTACAACAACTCCTTTCTAGAGTATTAATTTCATAAATATTTAAAAAATTTATTTTAGTTTTAAATAAATAAAAAAAAATTTAACAAAAGCGTTTAAGAGGATTCTTTTTTTTTACAAGTTTTTGTAACTCCACTCTCTATTTTAATGAAAACTATCTTAGTATCTTTCTGTTAAATATTGTTTTTACATAAATAAGAAAATCAACTGAAGGAAGATAAGAGCTTTTAAAAATAACAAAACTTTTTATTAATTGACTGATAAAATTTTATTTAAAAAAAAAAAAACTAACATTAAAATTTTTTCGTTGCTAAGAATGCTTGTTTTAGATCTTTTGTTTTTTTTTAAATCAAGAAGTGATAAAGTAAACTAAAAAAGTTATTAAAAAACTCTAGGCCTTGAGTTTTTATTGCAATAATTCATTGTTGATTAATATTTAATTGCAAGCACATTGTTTTGAATCAAAATTTTGCCTTTTCTACACTACTGGTTAATTTTATTTTTAAATTAATAAAAAAAAAACTATTACTTGTTAATCTTAAAATACAAATAAGTTTATTCTAGAACCTTTTTCTTACCCATAAGAGCTTAATCTTGTAATTCTTATGATCTTTAATTAGGCCAAAATAATAAACTTTTTCGGAAAATACTTAAAATTTATTGATCAAAACTAATTCATTCGTTCAACTAGTAATTGAATTTTGAACCGATCCCATTCTAGTTTTCTTGCTTTTAATTTTTATTTTGATAATTGTTTAAATTATTCAAAATATTTCAGTTTAGAAAATATATAAATTATAACTCATCACAAGCAACTAATGCTTTTTGTTATTGAAATAAAAAACTAAATAAAAAATCATCATCTAAATAAAAAATAAACTAAATAACATTATCTAAATAAAAAATACTTTAATTTGTTATTAAGCATGTAATATTTTCCTGTTCGGAAAATTATTTAGACAAAATCAAAACTAAAATAATTCATCCTATTTAAAATACTTGAGGGGCAAAATTTTTCTCCTCTTTTTTTTGCTAATGCAATTTGGTGCAATATCAAACAGTTACTTAAGAAAAATAATGATTAATCTTTATGATTTGAGCAAGCTAAATTTTCATTTCCATCAAGCTTTTTTCTATTTATTTTTGACTTTTTGATGATTTGAAATAATGTTAACCAAATAATATATAATATTAATTGAAAAGGAATGCATCATGTTAAATTAATGAGCTAATCAGTAATTGAATCTTGAAATCCGAACCTAATTGAAGCTCATTTGTATAATCTTACACACAACATTAATTAAAATTATTTACATGAAAATGTGAATCTTCCTTTCTTTGAACAGCAGTTTTTAATAAACCTAGTTAAAGTAAAATATATCACAGTTTTCGTGAGCATATGCGCTCAATAATATTATAAATCCAGGCAAGAGACGATTTTTTTTTTGCTACATTTACAAAAAAACTAATGAAAATCTGAGCATTTTTTGATATTCAATTTAAGCTAATTTACCATTTTTAGCCAAAATAAAATAGAAAATTTTAACTTATTTTCGGATGAGTCTAAATTTTTGAATTCCCTAAACTTAAGACTGAAGTCATATTATATGCTAAATTAATAAAAAAATCTTAACTTCGTTTTTTTTTTTTAATTCAACAACTCTTGGTAAAAATTTTGAAATTATGGTGCTTAAATGCTACCCTTCGAAGGAAGAAAGGGTTTGGAAGACCAGATTGCTGTACACATGGCTGTTAAAAGAATTCTCAAAGCTTAGTACTTGCCAAGTGACCTTAAGATATGTGCTTATGTGGGAAAATTTTAAAGAATAAATTAACTTAGAGTTTGTTAAAGACTTTAATGCATTTATTGAAAATTAGATAATTTTTTCCTTTTTTAAATTAATTAATCATATAAAGAATACTAAATTTTAACAAAAATTTAATTTTAAATTTTTTTACTTGTTAAAAAATTAATTTATCGTGAAAAAATTTTACTAAACAGCGATAAATTTTTTGGGTTAAAAAATGTTTAAGTCTAATTTATATTTAATTAAATATTATTAAGAATTTAAGTTTTTTTTTTCACAAATTATAAGGATCATTTTGAATGAGTTAAAGATTTATTTAAATAAATTTTAAAACATCAGACTAAATAATTGCATGCAAAGTTTTATTATGAAATAAGCATAAATCATAAACGAGAACTTAATTTTTAATACCTTTCATATTAAAAGATCTAGTTGAAAAGATAAATATTCTGAACATTGTGTGTTTATTCGTCTAGGATTTTAGATCCATTAATTTAACATTAGAGATTCAATTAATCGATTTAAAAATATCATAAGCTTAAATAATTAAAATAAACCAGCAAATGTCAATACTGGCTGTTATTTTGAAAGATAAAGCCTTCAAAATAAGAGGCCTATGGAAGCTTTAATTTTGTTTTAAATTTTGATAACTAAATAATTTAATCTAAAAAAAAATAAAAATTATTTGCATTAGAAAAAATTTAATTTTATTAAAACATTAATTTTTGTTTTATAGTGAAAAATTTCGAATTTTATTTTAAGGCTGTTAGAAGTTTTGCTAAAAAAAAATGAAATTTTAAACCAAAATATGCCTATTATATGTATAAATTTTTCACTTAACCCTCATTAGTGCTATTGATATTTAAATAAAAATTTTCACTTGACTAAATTCATTTTCAATGTTAAGTTTATCAACAAATATTCCTGAAATAAATTCTTGAATGAATATAAAATCGATACTCTCATCGGTTTTAAGTAGTTAAAACAAATAAAAGCAATAGAATTTTTTTTTAGCCTTAGCATTACCTAGATCAATTGATACTTAAGGATTAAAATTAAATTAGATATTATGGTGTATTGCTGAAGATAAAATAGTAAAATTGAAAGATTCCTTTTTAAGTAGAGCCAATTTAATTTTACATAATTTATTTGATTCAAGATAAAATTTGATTAAAAAGCTTAAAAATGATTTAAACCTTAAACTAAAAAAATGCATCGGAAACTATTTTTCTCACGTGTACTCTTAAAGTAGTTTTAAAGCTTTTTTTTCTGGGAAAAGAAGAGTATACCTGAGAAAAGTAACGCTATGCTTGCTGTCAATCAATCGATCCAAATATTCTATTTTGCTTGTTTTTCTTGGCTAAGCCTACACAAATTCCAGCAATAAATAATACTATATGGTTCATTTGAATTTTTTCCATTAGATTTTACTGATTTGTTTCAGTTATTGATTGCATAATTCTTATTTAGACACTCGAGTTCAATTGCACTAAATTAAAAATAATTTATTGTTTTTTGGATTTTTTTATGCCTAGTCTAATCAATGTAAACACTTGATGAAAGCAAACAAATTTCAAGTTTGAAAATAATTAAAGAAATTTGAAAGAACAAACAAATTATTTTACTCGGTTACCGGCAAAAATTAAAAGGCATATAATTAACGTTTGAAGCTAAATTTAAAATCCTATGAGATTTTTTCCAATTTTTTCCCGTAGGATTTTGAAAAGAAAACTTTCAATTTGAAATTAAAATTATAACAATTGATTCATAATGCTTTTGGACCCATGCTAAAATTTTAACTGATAATCAGATTAGATTCAAAATTTTACAAACTTATTTAAACAAAATCTTCCAGTTACTTTTATAGTTTGATATCAGACTGGTTTACTTTTATGTTCAAGTTTGGAACCCGTACTTTAAAAAAGACATCAAGGTCTTAGAATCAGTCCAAAGAGCTACTAAATTGGTTCCAAAGCTAAAAAAGTTAAGCTATTCAGAAAGATTAGCTGCATTGAATTTAACCAGCCTAGAGACCAGGAGATTAAGAGAGGATCTGATCAAGATGTTTAAAATTATCAAGATCAACTGGCATGTACCTCTAGTCTTTAAAAATATTCCAGAAAATAGGTTTTGTTCAACACTTAGATGCCATGATTTTACGTTAGAAAGACAATTGGTAAAAAACTGTGAGCAAAATTTAATTTTTTCAGCAACAGAGTGATCAATGTTTGGAATCGACTTGATAGAGTTGTTATAAATTTAGATACAGTTAATGTTTTTAAAAACAAAATAGATAAACTTGATTTAAAAAAGCTATTATGATGAGGCTAAAACCTCGATCCATGTGCTAGCACATCATAGTTTTCATTTTATTATAATATAAAAATATTTTGATCGTATCAAAATTTGAAAGTCGATCAAAAATATTTGACTCAAAACTGAATTTTAATAATTTTTTTTTATCTTTTAAATAATATTTCTGCTATTTTTATTATCTTTGATTTTTTCTTAAAAAAATAATATTAAGAATTATTTAAAGCAGACTTGTTTTTAAGTCACAAGTCTTAAGTCAAGTCAAGTCACAACTTGGCTGATTTTTTTGTGGCTTAAAATAGTGAATTATATACAAGTCTGATTTGAACATGAGATATTTCGGCTTTGATGGGCCTTGGTCAAAAAGTACACTAGTAATGCTAACAAAAACTTGCCTCAAAATTTTAATTATTTAATTAAATTTACATCTTTTTGCTGAAAAATTGGCGTTTTTTCTTTGGCTTAAAAATTAAAAAAAATTTAATTCATAACTATGACTGTATTTTTTGTGATTTAGATTTAAAACTATGACTTACAAACACGTCTGATTTAAAGTGAAAAATTCGTCTTAGGAAATATTAAGTATTAAAAAAAAAATTAACAGATTCATTTTTCTAAAGTTTTTATTTGATTTGAGATTTAATTGTTGAAAACTCAATAATCAGGAATTAAGAAAAAAAAGTTAAAATTTCAGATTAAAGAATATTATACAAAATTAATTTATTTAGATATATTTTTTTTAACGAAAATAATCACTTTATTTTTATCTCTTTTTTGGTCTGATTTCTCGACGTTGAAATTCATCAACCATGCATCTGGCCATTCTATTAGTCTATTCACATCAAATTCGATACTTGTTATGTCTAAGAGTTCTTTTTTGAAAATTGGTGTAATATTAGCCTATTTCTAAGCACTTTAAATCCTTTTAAATTTATATCGCTTTAATTATAACTAAAATAATAGATTTTCTTGAATTTTTACAAATTAATATTTTTTGTTTCTTTTTAAATTAATTAAAACAATGAACATATTTCAACATTCGATTATTAAAACAAAATAAATTTTCATTCTATACAATCAAATTTTCTACTGTATTATTATTGCTCTACCTTTTTATGCTATTTTAAAAGAATTCAATTTTAAAACTAGCAAAGATTAAAGCCTTATCCCTAAATTCTTAAATTTAAAATTAAAATCATACAGATATAAAGAAATGGACATTTTTTAGTCTTCATTCATTCGAATTCACAGTTACTTTTTTTTTTAAATGTCTTATTGATAACTCACTTTCAAATTTATAATAAAAAAATGATGAAAAATCACTGAGAAATATAATTTAAGAAATTGCAATATATGAATTTTTCACTATACCTTTTTGTTAAATTTTTTTTGAAATAAACATGTACTTTTTTTTACAATTTATTTACATTTAAGTATTTTAATCTTATAATGAATGAAGGGTTGGTCGGTCTTTTGAGACTTCGGCCATAACCTTTTTATTATTTCTGAAACTTGAAAAATCTAATTTGTGAGCTATTGGAAAGGATTTAATTTAATTTTTTTCTTTTAAGAACTATTTTATTATGAAAGAAAATTAATGAGTGGAAAAATTCTCAATCAATAAAATGGTCTGTCCTTTGGACTACGCAGCTTCTATTAGGACTTTAAGAATATTGAATTGAATAATTCATAATAATCATAAAAGTAATATAATCAAGATGAAAAATAAAACAAAAAACAAGAAAACATATTTTGTTTAATTGAGCAAAAATACCACTATGTTCAATTTTAAAAAATCAAATCCATTCCCAAAATATGAATTGGGCTTTTTATTTTAAAATTTATATCTAAAATTAATAAATTGAAACAATAAACAGAATTTTTTTTTTGAAAAAAAATAATAAAAATTTTAAAAAAGTGTGTTTTTTTAAGTTTACTTATTTATTTTTTACAAATATATTCTGTTTAAATATTAAAAAGTATATTTAAAAAATCATTAAAAAGTGGATTTTTTAGATTTTTAAATTAGAATTCTTAAATTTGAGTCCATACTTATACTAAATCTATCAGAATATTAAAATAAGGCCAAAATCTTAATTTAATTAAGAGTTAAAGCCTAAAGTTAGAATACTGAATTTTACTATAAGAGTAAATTTTCTCAAAAAAAATCCTTTAAATAGGACAATTAATTAGTTATTACACAAATTCTTTTTTAAATTTTGGAAAAAAAATTTTTCATTTTTATCGGATTTACTTTTTAGAGTAAAAATTTAAACAGCAAAATTTGAAAAAGAAAGAATTTAGATTTTTAGATATCTAGAATACATTTAACTTTTGAGCCATTTTATAGTAGTATCTGTTTGTAGATTTAAATAAATTCAACCTCTTTGTTTCTCTTTGTTTTTTTATTAATTAATTCAAGCATTTAAAAACTTTGTTGATGATCTAAATCACTTGGTTCTGGAATATTGTTCTTCAATGAATTTTTTCAAGCTCATCAGCCAACACTATATCAATTACCTATAAAACAAAAATAAGAAAAATTTATTCATTAAATCTTTTGAATTTTACGAATTATTTACTTTTCTTAATCGACTTATATAATTAATACATTTATTAATTGTAAAATTTTTTTGAAATTCGAAAATTAAACTAGTTAATAAAAAAAGATCTCACTAGCTTTTGGAATCAGCTAGTGAGATCTTTTTTAAACATGAAATTAATTTTTTTGAACAATTGATGAAAAGTCCATTATGTAAAGAAGTTTTTCAATATTTTCTTGAAAGTCAAACCACTTCTGACAAGAAAAACACATCGTTTTGTGTACAACTCAGCCGTTTAGAAAAGCGCTTGTTTATTAATTTGCCTAGAGTATGAATCCAAAATTGTGAAAGCTTTTATTTCATTTATTTTTAGAAGTCTTAAATTTTGCCTTGTAGACTCTGTTAAATTTGTTATATCAAGTGTAACTTTTTATATGGAAATAAATCAAGAGTATCAAATAACTTATTGAAAGTTAATTATGACTTCAGATGACTAATTGTGTAAATTTTCTGGAAAAATTAGAAATATTTTTAAAACTAATTTTATTTTTTAATTTGTATTTTTTAACTTTTATTAATATAATTGTCAATGTGGCTTAGACTTTTAATAAATAATAATAAATTATAAAATAGTTCTGCAAAAAGTACCTAATTGTTTAAATTTGTATAAACAAATTCTAATCTCTTCAAAAATTATGAAATTTATTGCATACTTTAATTAAATTTCTTTTTGATGATGTGCATTTTACAGAAAATTGAAGAGTTTTTGCATAGCATAGCTTAGAATGCATTTGTACAAATTTTTACAATATTGTACTGTCTGCAGAACCTGTTTTGCACAATTAGAAAAAAAATAATCTCATTTAAATTGCCTAAAATTTCGCATTGCCAATTTTAAATTGGTCTTAAATTAAATTTTTTTTGGTTGCCGAACTTTAATAAAAATTTATTTATCACTGTATGTATTTGCTATCTTTTTTTTTTGGTCACATAAAATGTGACGAGTGAGAGCGAAAAAAATTTTAAATTTAGAAAAAAAATTAATCGTTGATGGACTAATCACTTAAAAATAGTTATATTTTAAATTTTATTTTTCTTATAGCTAAATTGTTTAGTGTGAGCTTTCAAATAATTCATCAAGACAATTTTTTAACAGAGCAATATCACTCAATTTTATGTTATCCCCGTTTTCAGCTAACAATCGCTGATAAAAAAAATCAACACTTTCACATTTGATCTTGTAAATTTCGGCCAAAATTTTGCCATCTATTTTTCCCAAGTTATCAACAATTGATTTGTTTATATTTTTTTTCTCAAACCATTCAGAAACTTGATCGCTAGACCAGGTATAAGAGGGTAGAACATCGCTTGCTCTTCTACTAGTTGATGATTTTATTTTACCAGGCTCTTTGTAATCCTTGCTACGTGATAGTTTTTCGTCCGGCATACTCACAGATTTCATGTGATTCAACAGTACTTTTACGGATTTATCCAAATCACTTCCGAATAGATTGAGTGAAAATTTTTGATTGAAAACACTCGAAATCCAGCCGTCGTCATCCTCAAAATTTTCCTGCGTATTAAGTCTAATCAGCTGTTTGCCAATATGGTCGGCATAGCGAGCTTCTATTTGACAGTATTCATTTAGCCTATACTTTTCATTAATTAAAGCTAGGAAAATGTGACAATTTTGAACGCCAAAGCATCGCACACTATTTTGACTTGTGATTACATAAAAGTCGACAGTCTCCAATTTTTTTCTCAGTTTAAGACACAAATTTTCGTCACATTTATCAAAAGAAATCATCACTACTGTGCGATAGCCCGGCTCAAAGCTAGGATCATCGCTGTCTTTAATCAAATTGAGCAACCATAAAACAGACTCAGCCGAGTGAAAAAGCTTACTGTTCTTGCTAAGCTCAATTTCATAGAAACTTTTCAAGAAATCACAAAATTCTCTCTCTAGGAGAATATCTTCGACCAAATCTGGATCGAAGCAGAGCTGAATCAAGAGTCTGAGAGCGTAAAATTTTTCTTTATCATCTCCATCATAAATGTAGCTTTTAATTATTTTAAATTTTTTGTAAATTGCTCTTTTAAATTCGCCGTTTAGGGCCAAGCGGCGCAAACAATTGAGCAGATTTTTATTCGGAATTTTTAGTCCGAACAAGAAATTTTCGTTCTTGTTCTCCGGGTCCAATTGTTGAAACAAAATGTCCATAGTGGTGCGAACTATTTTGTCGCTGTCAGGCCAAGTTTCTCCTCTAATAAAGCACATAATCCAATAGCATAAAAACACCTTATTGTCCATTTTGTCATTTATTTTAAGTAAAAATTTTGCCAAGCGCTGTAAAGTGTCATAAGCTTGAATTTCTGACCAAATGGTCTTTTCATTATGCGAATTTCTAGATACTAAATAAACAAATTCAATAATGTTGTAGCATATGTCCGCGGGACATTGAATCATACGCTGAATAAACTCCTTGTCGGCCAGCATATTCATGTAGATGAAAAAAAACTTATTCTCCGTCACAGTTAGACAATCTTTACGTTTTGATTTAAAATAGTAAATTGAGTTTATCAATGCAGTTAAATAGTGTAGTATCGACACACGGGTTTCATTTGAACTGAGAGAGTTTTTCGGATAATTAAGCTCAATGGTCTGATCTTCAAAGTCAAATTTAAATCTATTCTCGGACACATAGGAGAGCATTTTTTCAAAGTAAATCATAAACTCATCAGACAAAAATAAATCATATTGCTGAAAGCTTTTGGTCTGAGTCATCTTGAATAATTTCAAAAACATACAGTAAATATCGTAATTTTTCATTATTCTTCCAGGCTCTTGACAAGTGTCCAAGCTTTCCAATAGCTTTTTAGCCGAAAAGTCTTCGTTTAAATTAGAGCAAACAAAATTAAGCTCTTTGTTAAATTGGCTCTCTAGGCGACATTTTTTGCTAAATTCGACCAAAATTCTATCCATGTCCAATTCGGTCCAGGTTTTTTTATCCAAAAATTTGTGCTCTGATAGATTTTTGAAAATTTTCAGTATAGATATCATTAGATGATGAATATCTAGACTTTTATTGTACTCATTGAGAAAAATGTCTTTATCATAAAACTCCAATAGGACTTCTATTATGCGGTTGTTTATTAATTGCTTATTGAACAGCTGCAGTTCATTGTTCAAGCTTGCCATTTGAGTCAAATTGTAGGTTATTTGAATGATGAAAACAAGCATGGAAATTGTTCGATCATTAGGCTTTGATTCCAGGTTTTCAATGCTTTCACTGTATTCATAGTTTTTGAGTTTGAACGTGTTGCAAATTTGGCCGTAACTGGAAAAAAGACTTGTCAGAATTTTATCGAATTCGTACTTGAGCAAATAGCTCCAATCGGTATTTTTTTCCAAAAAAGAATCGTCTTGAATCAGATTTTTAATTTTCAATAAACACTCAAACGCCTCTGTGTCTTCCATTAGCTGATATGGATCTCTATTCTTTTTAAAGTATTTAATAGAGCGCGTGAAATCTTCATATTTTTCTTCATACAGGCTCATTTTATTAGCTCCAAAAAAAAAAGTTAGAAACTAAATTTCCACTTATTTGCGAATATTTAATCACTGATAGATAAAATATTTGCGATAGTCTCCAAGCAATTTATATCATTTGAGAAGTGGTGAAAAAATTTAAAAAGAAAAAAATTTTTTTTTTTTTTCAACAATTGAACAACAGCAATTGCTGCAAATTAGACACTAGTGTTAACAGTAAAAGGATCAAAGCGTAAGCTCCAGACTACGCAGGATCTTTTAAAGGGAATATATATGTAAATTGGAGAAAAATTCAATCAAAACCATAATTTTCCGCACTAAACACTTATCTACTTCTTTATTATACTATCACGGTTTTTTCACTTAAATTAAACTTTTCAAATTTTAAAGAAATTTGGATAAATTCAAGTTTAAATCATTTTAAAAAGTATGAAACAATTCATAAATATTTATTTCATTTATTTTTTAAATATCTTATCGTTTTAGTTTTAGCAATAAATAAAATATATACAAATATTATTAATTTCTAGATAATTAGCCATGAGAAAAAAATAAAGAGACTCCAAGAGATCTTTTTTAGAAATATAACGAGAAAAAACATGGATCGTGTAAATATTCTTCTAACATTTTCAAGAGGTAATTGTCACGTTTTTCTCTTAGATATCTCTTCATTTTCTATTGTAGATTCTCCAATAATTTTTTTTGTAATAATTATTAAAAATAAAACCAAATAAATTTTTATGCTTTAAGAATTTTCAATTTATTTTACCCTTGAATTGAAAAGAAAAAAAAAAGATATTTTACAATCTATAAGATAACTATTAAGTTACATTAATTTTAAGATTTTTAACAAAAAAAATAAATTTATTATAATTTTTATATTAATCCAATTTTAATTAGAAACGAATTGATATTTTTTGAAAAAAAAAAAATACAGGGAAGAAAATTAATTAATTTAATATTATTTAGGATCTTTAATAAAAAAATTCATTTTTTTCTGTTTTTTGTGTCCTAAGAATTTCTTTTAGCGATTATAACACATTCTTTCAAGGTTTGCTCTATCTTGTCCGGAGAAAGTTTAGCTTTAGATATTGCAGAATCTAAATAAAAATATTTTAAAATATACTTTTATAATTAATGTAATCATCCGAATCCAGTGACATGTATAAAAAATAGAGAACTCTATTTTAGGGACACGCTGTTAAAAAATAAATTAACAAAAAATCTATAAACTTTATTCAATAAATGTTTTTTGATTTTTTTTGTTACATAATAACAAAAAAAATCAAAAAAATTAGACAAGTTGCAAGTATTCAGTACCAAAATCCTATTGGAAACCCGAACCCTAACCCAGGGCTCAGCCCCGGACTCCGAGCTGGTATTCTAATAAAATGAAATATATCAGGACTATGACAAGTATGAATTAAATAAAATATATGAGGACTTAAAAAAAATTAATAGGAATTAACCGTTTTTTTCTAAGAAAAATCAAAATGAAGTATGTCATTTTAAATTCATATCGTTAATACATGGATTTTCTTCACTCAAAACCCTATGACACGTTTGGTCTGGTCTAGATTAATTTTAGTCCTAACTACTCCAGCCTTAGATGACCTGTCAGCTGTAACTGAAAACTCTCGAACCGACTAATAACCTTTTGCTCGCTGAATTGCCATTTCAATAGCCTCATCAATTTTTCGTGCATCAGCTTACATATAAACTTCACCTGAATCGACATCATCATTTGAAAAAGAGTCATTTTGACTCATTGGTGCTTCTACTGTTAATAGAATGTGCTAAAATTAAAAAATAAAATCTATTTTAAATAAAATTTTAAATAATAATTATATTTTTATTTATTTCTTAAAAATTTTAAATAAATTTCTAACAATACAACTATTCAAACTTATAGTAATATATTAAGAATTTTTTTTTAAAAATTTGACAAGCAAGGCCATCTCCACGCTTAGAGACCAAATGCCTAAAACAATAATTAACAAAAGTTTTATTTTAAAAACAAATAAACATTTATAAACATAACGAGTTAGTATCGTTAAATTAATCTATTTTATAGATTTATTTGGCCATAGCTTTCTTTTTGCTCAAAGCATTCTCCAAAAGTTTGAGCTGATCTTTGATCATTTGTTTTTTGTCTCCTTTAGACTTGCTTGGTGACATTTTAGCTCGTTTTGGCTGCGACTGTTTCGAGTCCAATGATCTCTTAGACTTGGCCTGTTTTGCCTTGTCTTCATCGCTATAGGACGCATCGTCGCTGGACCCAGATGACGACGACTCATCCGACTTGCTAGACGAATAGCTACTCGCCGACGAATTGCTTCTACTTCTTGTCTTTCGCTTAGTTCCTAATGCTTTTTTCATGGACAAGTCGGAAACTTGT
Source organism: Brachionus sp. 'Tiscar' (assembly GCA_006352455.1). Classification (NCBI taxonomy): domain Eukaryota; kingdom Metazoa; phylum Rotifera; class Eurotatoria; order Ploima; family Brachionidae; genus Brachionus; species Brachionus sp. 'Tiscar'. The sequence continues at coordinate 5,749 of VANL01000439.1, read as the reverse complement.
CGTCCGGGCAAAGGCTTTGATCCAGACGAGTCTTTTTTGGCTTTGTCAGCTGCTTTCTTGCCTCGGTAAGACGCAGATCTAGATCGTGAAGATCTGGAACTACTTCGCGAGCTGTACGAACTCCTACTCGAGTAGGAACTTCGGCTGGCCGATCTGTTTTTAGACCTTGATCGAGACCTAGATCTTGAACTTGACGAACTGTAGCTATCAGATCTTCTTCTCTCTTGACCTTTTCGTCCTGCTCTAGACCTATCCCACGGATCGTGCCATGAATCACCACGACTCTTGTTTGTATTAATCGCTCTTGATCTCGGCGACGGAGATCTTTTATCAAAATTTTTGTTTATTCTCGATCTGGATTGATTATAAGAATCATGAGGCTTCAAGTTTAAAAAATTTATTAAAAAAATTTTATCATTAAAATTCTTAATTACTTTATTAGCACTGCGGAATGATTGATAATTATCTGTGTCTTCGCCGCGACTCTCTAATCTTCGCGATTTGAATTCTAAAATTTCCTGATCTTCCATTTCATCATCAAGGTTGTAATTTGTTTCAACATTTACATAGCGTTCGTCGTTTTCTTTTTCATTTTCAAAGTCTTTTAAGCTTAAATTCATTTTTTTGTCATCAAACTGATCTTTTTCCAATTGTTTTCGTTTCATTGCTTTTTCTTTCATTTCTTTGGCTTGCCGAAGGGCTCGTTCCCAAGCCGTTTCGGTTCTTTCCTCAGCTGGTCGAGCTACACCAGCCGATGACTCCATTTGAGCAGCCGATCTTTGAGCAAACACTTGTGCCGTAGGATCTTGAAACTCAAGAAAGTTGTAATTTCCTGTATCGTTCACTCCAGGATGAAGAAATTTGCAGCTTCGGCCCCAATTGCATTTACCGCGTTGATAATATTTGCATAAAACTTTGGGTATGAAAGCTTTTTTGATCTTTTCGCCATCATTTATTTCTCCCTCTTCCTCAGAATTTTTTTCCTCTTTTTTATCATCTATTTTTGCTTCATCTTGGTCGTTTTTTTCTTCAGATTCATTGTTCTTTCTAGAGCTAGGACTTTCCTAATAAACAATTTATTAACTTGAAATTTTGAATTTAGATTTAATAGAAAAAAACCCGTACTACTTCTCCATCGTCCAAATCAGATTTTATTTCTCCATCACTTTCATCTGCTTGCTTCATATCATTGTTGGCTTTTGTCTTCGAATTGTTCATTTGGTCGTCTTCCTCATAGTCAAGCTCATTTTGATCATTTATATCCAAAGGTTCACTAGGGCTGTTTTCATCTTTAGTTGACATTCTATTGCTTTTAAATTTTTGCCAATATTTAATGGTCTAAATTATTAGGATTTATTTATTTTAAACAAGTTTATAAATGTTAGCCAATTATCTGCAATTTCATTTTTTTGTTCGAAAAAAATTTTCACAAATAAATATTTATATAAATTAAAAATATTTGTTCGTCTAAATGCATGAATAAATTTTTTCTAAGTGACATTTAATTTGTCTTATGCAAACAAAAATTGAAACACACAAATTTTTTTTATTAAAAATTTAATTTTTATATTTTATTTTAGCTTTAAATTATTCTTGATAAAATTTAATTTTTTATATTTTTAAATATTTATGAGGTTTTTTTTTAATACCGGAATTTTCGGGTCTGGTCCACTATGTGAACAATCGTTCTAAAACGGTCTAGCGAACACCATAGTTAATTAAAAAAATGTTCACCAACGGGTGTGCTATGGTTATCAATCGTCTAAAATTTTTATTTGCAAAATTTATTAATTTAATAAATGAATCAATAAATATAATTTATTTTGAAAAATCAAGGATTTTTTTTTCATTTTAGTAAGAAAAAAGAATCTAATTGCAGTTAATTGCATTCATTAATCACATTTTTTTTAATAGTTTTTTTTAGTAAGTTACTCAGACTTGGAAGAAATCAAAAAAGACATCATTCAATATCTCACCACAAAACCAGCCTGTTTCTACGAGCGGCAGATCAATATGTGAAAGAAAGATGGAAGATGTGTATTTCTAGCGTAGGAAATTATTTTAGGAAAAATAATTATTTCAGTAGCTAATTTTTTTTTTCGTATGATATCGAGCCTAGAGCGAACAGTCTTGGCATGATCTTTTTCAACTTTTGGGTTCAGGCAAGTGCGTTTTTTGTTTTTGAGTTGCTTAAGATTTTTGGCCTTACAATCACCCTCATAAACTTTAGCTTTCAAATTTCCCCAAAAATCTTCGATTGGTCGTGATTTTGGTACGTTTGCTAGATTCACTTCTTTTGCAATATCCCTTATATTTTTATCTAACTTATAATTCTGTACCATATTCGCATAATGAGATGATGCTAAGTCGGGCCAAAATACAGTATTGCCATCCTGATAATATTCTATAATCAATCGTTCAAGTCGTTTCTTAATACACTCTCCAAGGTAGACATGTTGATTGACCGCTAAACCACTAGGTACAAATATGGTTCGCTAATTCCGTGTTGTGAAATAGCCAACTAGAGCATTAATTTCTCTTCAAATTTTTTAAAATACTTGTTCTTTTCACTCTCCGGCGTCTTGCTAACGTTACTGCTATAAAAAATATTATTTACTGACAGAGCGATGTTGTCAAGAGTGAAAAATGATTCATCATCAATTATAAATTCATATTTTAAAAGCATTCGTCGACATTTTATCCTGGCTGTCTTCTCCTGGTAAGCATTTAAATGTGGTCTCTTGTGTTTTTTATACTTTTTAATGTTTGTATACCTCTTTAAAATCTTTTCGATATACGACCCGATTTATGATTGAAATAGGCTTTAAAGTTAGCAACCATTATTTTCGTCGCAATTTTAGCAGGTCTACTACTTCCTTTTTTTCTCTTGAAAGTTATATCTTTTTCTTTAACATTTTGCCGACGATAAACAATACCAGTGAATCGCCTTACAACTTCAGCTTGTCCACTCTTATAGCAAATTAAACTAAACTTTTGTGCCATTTTTTATTCTACACCCGTTATGTCTTATGTCTATTATATTTTTCTTTTGTTGGAATTGTAAATATGATGATTTATGCTTATTGTGATTAGGTGACTTGGCTTTTATCCGTTTGAAGATCATTTTGAATTGCTATCAGAACAATTATCTTGTCAGTTAAAAAGCAATATCTCTCAACGACTTAGTAAACTGATATTTCACAGTATAGAAAAAACTATTAGAATAATTATTTATTTAAATTTATAAAAATTATTTAATTATTCCGCTCTTTCTTCAATAAACAATAACGATTTCTTTAAAAAAATTAAAATAAAATTTTCTAAATTTTCAGCTAGATTAACTTGCTTCCAGTTACATTATAAAATTTTGGAAAAAATTTTAGCATTAAAAATTAGGTTCGAGTTAAATTCAAAAATTTTTGTCATTTAAAATAAAAGATTTGGCTTTGAATAATTTTAATTTCTTATTTAACTAAAATAGCAAAATTAAAAATATTAAATAGACTAAAGTTTTATTGTGTTAAAAATTGATTATTTTATGAATTAATTTTTGAATTAAGTCTAACCAAGACAAAAATATTATTTTTAACTTTCAATTAGCATGGTCATTTTGCATTTTAATCTTAATGAACTGCATGTCAATCAATCATAAATCCCAATGTCATAGTAGTCACGAAATTTTTTTCTGCTTTATTTTATTTTCTTTTATAAAATGTGGAAACTATAATTAAATTGGTTTAATTCCAATTTTATATTTAAAATAATTATATTGATACTATTGTATTTTAGCTCGATTTTAACACGCATTGTTTACTTTTGTTTAATTTAGAAGAAGAAAATCATTTTCAGTATTCATCTAGTTATACTTTGAAATAAAAATTTAATTAAAAAAACATATAAGATTTGACTGAGCAATCGATCCTTAAAGTTTTTTCTTTTTTCATTTAAGATTTAGCTTAATTTTCTATCAATGGTTATTTGGAAAAGTAAAAGAATTCAAGGCATTAGTTCTAAGTAGTTCAATCTTATTTTCACATAGAATCAAAATTAGTTTTTTGTTAAGTTAAAAAATTAGAGCAAAAATTTAATACCTTATGAACAGTATATTTTCAATACCAAATAAACATTAGACTTTTGGTCTCTAGAATCAAAAAATTTTATGATTATAAGTGTAAATTTAAAATAGCTATCATTCTCACAAAAACCAATGAATGATGGACTGATTTTTTAGCCTCTAGTATTTATTTATTAACAATAATAATAATAAGCTACAGCAAGCAGGCTTGCGGAGACGAGTTACTAAGGAAGCCGTCTTTGGTAGCTGCTTTACAGTTTAGATAAAAGTTTCTTAAGACATATGAATTGGACATATCTTTAGACATGTCTATAAATTTAAAGGCTCAATATTTTGGATTTGATACCACGTTAACAAGTATAAAATTTTAATTTTGTGGAAGAGAATTGTTAAAAATCTAAATTCTTCAATAAAGAAGACAATTATTCGCAAAGAAATACGATAATTTAAATTAAACTCTATGAGCTATCACAAAAAATGCTAAATACTAGCCAAATCTAAAAAAAGATAATTAAGAAAGACCAAGAAATATGAAAACTTATTCTTTTATTAATCACTTTTATTTTACTAAGCAATTTTTATAATAAAATAAAAATGTAGTAGAAAATTTCTTGATACATTTTTCACAAAGGGCCGAATAAAAACAATCGGTAACTAGTTTATTTTAGATTTTTTATTTTTGTTTGTTATTTTCCTTTCATTAATATTTCTTTGTTTCTTTCCAATCAGATAATCAAGTCTTTTTTTAAGAAGACTAAACTTTTTAAATCTAATTTAAACACCGGATAAAAGTCTAAAGACCTTTATCCACACAAAGCTCAGCAAATACATCTATCTGTCTTTAATTTTTAAAAGTCAAATATTTAAATAAAACACATATCTGCAAACAAAAAAAACATAGCCTTACTACCGTTGTTAAATTTCTCATCTTCGCACTATAATTAATTCAATATTCGTTCTAAATTAAAAACATCTTGATATTAATAAGCCATTATTTATATAAAAATCTTGAAATCTATTGAGAATTGATAAAAAAATTTATTTTGCTCTTATAATCTTTAATTTTGTTCATCTAAAATATCAGTGAAAGTGTAAATGGAGTATTCTTTTATTTTCTAGTCAAATAATTCCTTTTACACAAGCGCAAGAAAATTATGTCAAGGTTATATTGCGCTAAATGTTAACTAAAAATTTATTTTTCCATTTATTAGGACAGCTATTTTGATAAAATCTCAAAGAATAATTGAAATTCGGCTATGTTGTCCGAACAAATTGAAAAAAAAATTAGGTCTAAATTAAGCTCGAAGACAGTTTTTTAAATTAGCACAAAATAATCTAACAGCTCGACTAGAAATTTTAAGCAATTTAATTCGGTTAAGAATTAACTTATTGATTTTTTTTTTTTAAATAATTTAATTTATTTTTTAGATTAAAAAGAATGCTATTATACTAAATAAACCAGTCGATTAATTTGGTCTTTTATAAATAAATTTGAAATAGAAACTGGTTTTATTTTATAAATTAATTCAAAAAGTCGATTTGAGACTGTTAACGTTAAATTAAACTCTATGTTTTTAATTTAAGTTTATTATATACATCATGATGTAATATGTTGGAAGGAGTATCATATCTTAATTTTAGTATAGAACGAACTGCTGAATTTTGTATTACTTC
>VANL01000438.1:0-34543 GCA_006352455.1 Brachionus sp. 'Tiscar' | reverse complement strand
GTAAACTCGCCCAAACAACCCCGGGGGTACAAATCGTAAATTTGGTTTTTTACCAGGCATCTAACACGTGTTTTGAATTTTTTAGGAAAATACTTTTACTTCGACATAAAAACTAAAAATTCGGTTTTAAGTGGGCATTAAATGAGTCAAAAATGAATATTTTTATTTGATTTTAAAAAAAATTAAATTTTATTTGAAAAATGACTTTTTTGTTTTAATGCGTGCAGTAAATATGAATTTTTGGTATTTTTGCATGCTTTTCATTTTAAGCTCGAAATCAAATATTAGCTAAAATTAAATTCTCAAAATGAGTGTAACGCCAACGACAAGCGGTTAACTTTTAGTGATTTTTCGGTTAACTTTTCGGTTAACTAAACTAAAATTTAGCAGTTACGACTCCCTAGGCGAGTTTACGGTAATTTAGATACTTTTTTATTACAATAGAGTTTTTTTATTAAAATAGCTTAAAAATAAGAATTGTTATATTTTAGAGGTACTTTTTAATAATTTAGAGGTAAGTCAAAAACATATGCCGTTTAAAAATACTCTATATTAAAAGAACTTTATTTATAGCGTACTTCCACATTTTTTTTTTAAAAATCAAAAATTATGCTAGAAACTTTAAAGCAACTTTCAAGCAACTTTCAAGCAATTTTTGGTCGTCCCTGCTCATAATCAATAAGTCGGGCTTTCTATTTTTAAAAATTTTTTGATTTTAAAACTAAAAAATAAATAAATATTTTAGGATTATTTACGTAAAATACCGTAAAAACACAAAATTTCAAAATCAAGAATTAATGAAAATTTTCTAAATTAATGGTAAATTTTTACATTCTTCTAATTAATTGTAGTCATTGACTTGACTTAAATTTTTGTGACTTAGACTTAAAACTGTGACTTAAAAACAACTCTGGTTATTCTATATAAAATTAAAACTGGCAATTATTTTAGTAAAAAATTTACATTTTGATTTTTGATTCAAGAAAGTTTCTTACATTATGTATAGCAAGAAGGGCAAAATGAATTTTTCAATTTTTTTCTCAGTAGAAAATTTATCTTACAATTTTAAAAATTAATGTTAAACAAAACTTTTTATTTATATTACAACAATTTAATACGTTAAACAGTTTAATACACTTGAGATACAAAGAAATAGGAAAAGTTTGATGTAAAAAAATTATTTTTTAAGTTTAAAATTTTTAAACAGGTTGATAAAGAGAAATAGAAGGAGCAAATTCTATTTTGATTACATACTCCATTAAAGCGCTTGAGTCGCACTTAACTTTGGATAATTTCCATTCTAAGCCAAGTTTAGAGTACAATCTATGATTTTCGATGTAGAGTAGTTTTTTAATAGACACTCGAGCTTTATTGTTAACAACCACTACTGGTAGTATTGAGCAACCAAAGGTACAACAACAAAAAATAGAACCAATGATTAGCCATTTGAAATTGTTTTCCAATTGTTTGCTAAGTATTTTGTTTATTTGAGTAACAGTGTCACGAAATTCTTCCGGCGCCAGAATACCATTTAGTTGTGGCGGAAATTCTTCATTAAACTGGCTTGATAGACCAAATATGGCTTTGTTTTGAACTCCACGTATCAAAATCGGATCTTTGACAAACACATCCTGTCGGTTTTGATAATTTTTCCGATTAGATTTTTCCGACATGCTTATTCATTTATTATTAGCTAGAATGACATCTAAACAAAATTGATCATTAAAAATCATATAGATTTTTGTTTCTTAAATTTATTTGTCACATTACTGACAAAATTAAAATAAAATTAAAAAATAAAAGTTTAAAAATAAAATTTTTATTTATTTATTATTAAAATCGTCTTAAAATAATTAACTCATTCTAATTGTTTATCTGAAAGTATTGGATAATAAAATTTTGGTTAATCAATAATTACAACAAAATTAACTCGACTAGTTTCATTCATTCAATTAATTAAAGCTATTATGCAAAAGGGTCAAATGGATCTTTAGACTTTGATCCATTGGTCGCTACTGAAAACGAGGTCCAGTCGCTAGCTCCGAACGGATCTGATTTATTTGTATCAGGAGCGAACGGGTCAAAGCTGCTGAACAAGTCCATTTTGGCTGCACTAAGCGAACTGTTGGTAAAGTCCATGGCAGATTGTGGTCTTTGTGTAAAGTCTGTAGGCTTTTTAGCTGGCTTGAGACTTGGTGTTTGGGGTCTGGGCGGCGCAGGTCTTGGTGGAGCTGCAGAAATTTTAGGCTTTGAATCGACTTTAAATGGATCAAAAGCTTGCGCAAATGGATCTGCATTTTCACTTGTAGAAAATGGATCTTCGGGGAATGGATTAGATATATCTGCCGTAGTGCTGTTAAATGGATCTGAAAATGTCTCTTTGGCACTGAACGGGTCTTGGGTCTTGAATGGATCTTCTATTTCGCCAGGCTTCGCTATTTCCATCTCTAATTGCTTATTCTCAGTCTCCAATTTAATTATTTCTTGGGACACCTCATTCAATGAGCTGCATAAATCATACTCTTTTTTTAGCTTGTTTAAATTAGCCTCTAATTTTTTAAGCAAAGATATTTTTGATCTATTAAAATCAACTTGGCTTTGATAATTTGAAATATCTGAATTTAAATCGGACAAAATTTTCATATTAGATTGTTTTCTTTGTTCTAATAAAACTTGATCGTTTTGAAGCGCTTGAATTCTGCGTTTTATTTCAGACAAGTCTTGATTATTAAATTGTGTCTGATTCATTTGAACTATATTCGATTTTAATTGATTTATTTCTATGTTTTCTTGTTCATATTTTGACTTCAAATCGCCCAATTGAGTTGACAGCTTGGCCAATTTGTCTTCAAATTCACCAAGTTTTTTATTTTCCTCAAATTTGTTGGATTCTCTTTCTTGAATTGTTTTATAAATTGATTCCATTTCGAGTTCCAAATTGGTCAGCTCAGTTCTTTTTTGGCGAGTTTGAGTCTCGTGTTCACTAGCTCTTTGTTCAAAGAATAGCTTTTCTCTTTGAAGTTCCGTAACTTGGGTCTGCAGCTCTTCAAATTCTTTGCTTCCAAGGGTTTCTTCTACCAGGACAGGTTTTGGTCTAAGGGATGGCGGGACCATTTCCGGTGAAAGCTCTACGGGTGGATCAAGGCCAGTAGATAGCTTTTTGTTCACAAAGTACATTGCCAAAGCGAATTGTTCATGGTTTAGTCGGCCAGTAAAGCCAATGTCACACAAAGCCCTAGATTTTGTTATATTTAATTACATTTTAGAAAAGCTATTTGAAATTAATTAAGGAAATTTTAGTTATTTTTTTTAGATAAAATTAAAAAGGAAATTCTTTCAAGATAATTTTGTTTTTTTTTCTATTAATGAAAAATATTTTTGGAAGCCTAATTAAGCATAATTTATTTGAGTCTTTTTGAAATTTAATTTTGAGAAAATTTTTTTTTAATTTATACGATTTTAAATTTTAGTTAAAGTCTGAAAAAGAGTTTGATAACTATTCAGGCTTGATGTACTTTAGCCGTTCATAAATTTGAGACAAAATATTTAATGAGAGAAATATTCAATCAGTGGCATTAGATTTAAATTTATCTTTACTTGAAATATTTTTTTCATAAATTTGATTAAAACTATTTAACTAAAATTTTAATCTAATGAAAAAACTTCCTTATGTTAAATGTTTGCTATTCTTTAGAGATCATTATTTTTCTTAAGGTAGAATTCAGACTCAAATATCTGAATATTGAAAATTATCTGAAATTCTGAAGCGAGCTAAAGACAATGAGATTGTTTTAATAATTAAATACTTTTTTTACTTTTCGATATATTTAATTTATAGACCCTTTTGCTTTTAGTATTATTTGTACTTTATGGTAATTAAATTTAATATTTTAATTAATAAATAACTTAATTATTAATTTTAATTTTTACTTATAGTTCTCTAATATACAACAAACCAGAATCCAAAATCCCGACATCATCAATTATTTTATATGAAAATTTAATCTTTTAATTTTTTTTAATTTTATTAAAAACAGAGTTGTTCAAAAGTCAAAGTCAAATTTTACTTTGTTTATTTGACTCATTTAATCTTTTTGAAAAATATTCTTGAATTATAGCTAAATATTTTTCATTTTTTTTTTTAAAAACAATAAAGAATCAAACAATTTTCTTTCTTAACTTTCAAAATTTTTCAACCTTAAAAAAGAAAATTTCAAAATTTCAAGTCAATTTTTGACTTTTGACCAACTTTTGATTAAAAATAAAAAATGAAAAAAATTACATGATAAATTTTTTTAAATATTAATTCCAATAAAATTAAATGCTTTAAAGTAAATAATTTGGAAAAATATTATCAATTAGGTGCTTCTATATGCGATCTACTGGTCGAGCTATCAAAAAAAACACGATAATAAATTCAAATCCAAAAATCTCGATCTGCACTTAACTATTTTTATCAAAAAATTTACTTTTAATTTAGTTAAGTGTTGTCAAATTCTTTTTATTTTTGAACCAAAATGCTCTTCCTTCTAAATATTAACAATTAGGTCTTTAAGATTTTTGGTCTAAATAAGCAAATTAAATTATATAATTATAAATCTTTTATTTTTTAAAACTAATTAATTACATATTACATTGAAATAATTATTATTTTATGAGCAAAGTGCTATAAATTAAAAATTTAGAATTTTTCAATTTTATTTTGATTATATTAAAAATATTTAAGATTTTTTTCAAGGTAAATAATTTCAGAAAATTGATGTGTCAGCCCCAAACTTTTTTATAGATATTTAAAAAATCTAATTTAATTTTTTTTTTTATTTTAAAGAAAAATGAAAAGTCTAAAAAAGTATTTATTCCAACTATGATCAAAATTTAATATTATTTGAATAGTGAAATTTATAGAAAAATAAAAATTGAAATTGATATTAAAAAGTCTTAAATAAAATTATTAAATTTAAATTTTTAATTATTATTTTATTAAATTTTACACCATTGGTATTGTGAATTTCAGAAACAAAAAGAACAAAAATTTTTCCTTTTTGAAATGAAATATATTTTTAAAAAAAACTGCAATTTTGTGAAACAAACTTTGTTGCATTTTTTCTTCCCTAAAATATAAAACTTATTTTATTTTTTTAGGTAAACCAAATAAATAATCAATTTGGTTTTGAATTTCACAATACCTACCCATTTAAATAAAATAAAAGAAATTTAATTCAAAAGTCAAAAAATTCTGATAAACTGAAATGAAAATAGTGTTGCAGCACCACTCTGCACAAAAAAATTAATTTCTTTTAAAGATACCTTTTAAAATTGAATTCCACCAAGTTGGACTTTTTTTGCATTGAAAAATAATTCAATTTAGCAAATTTTTTTTTAATAAAATAGTGTTAGATGCCGTGTGGTGGCCAATAGACCAGAAAGTTTCTATGAAATAAATTGCTTAATTTATCTTTTACTCAATTCTTTTCTATATCAAATTTTTATATTTAAAATTTTTTAAATATTTGTTTTCACACCCGGAAATCAGCCGCCACTCATGCTTCCCAACATTAAATTAAAACTAAAATTCCATTAAACTAATATTAAACGAACAAAATTAAATTAATATTAATTTCTTGTCATAACTCTAATTAATCAAATAAAAAATAATAATTAAGTAAATATATAAAAAAATTAATTAAAAAATAAACGATGAAATTTTTTATTTAAAATTGATGAAACATAAATAAACTCATTTCTCATCGACAAAAACTAGTTTCTTTTTTTTTAAAGTTTTTCATCAATATATCTTAAAATTTAATTTGAATAAAAAAATTAATAAATTATTTAACAATTTTTTTGCAGTTTATTTATTTTGTGTTGAAAATTTTATTCAAATCAGATTTAGATAATTGGAATTCTAACTTAATCAAATTTTGTTTGAATACTGGGTCAAATAAGAAATTCTTTTACAAGCTTTAGCTGAGAATCATTAAGACTTCTCTCACTAAGACATCACTTGTGAGACCTCATCTGGAATATGCGTATTTAAAAAAAGACATTGTAATTTTTGAAAAAGTGCAAAGAAGAGCGACAAAATTGATTGATTATACCAGAACAAAGTCGTATGAAGACAGATTGAAATACTTAAATCTTATGAAACTTGAAAATCGTCGTTTAACACTAGAAAGCCCGGCTTATTTATTTCAAAAATTTCAAATTAAAATTTCAAGAATATTTAATAAAATTTATTTTAAAATTAAAATTTTTTAAAAATTTTTACAATTTTATTTTTAGTTTCTTTGAGTAACTTCATATCTTTGAGATTATATTCAAGTTTAAAATTTTCATAAAGGGGTCTAAAAAACCCCTCGGGCTTTCTAGTGTTAAGAGGAGATTTAATTCAAATATACAAAATTTTAAAAGGTTTTGAAAAAGTATCTTTAACAAATGGAATCAATTTCGCTTGTGGTGTAAAAAGCTAAGAAGACCACATAACAATAGATTGGTCCGAGAAATAAATTGCAGAGGCTCATTGGGATATAATTTCAAATCGCTGCGTAAAATTATGGAACAGCTTATCAGTTAATGCTGTTAGTGCGCAAACAATAAATAGCTTCAAAGTAGTCATTGACAATGAAGTTTTTGGAATGATGAAAAGCAAAGTCTGCCATAGCCTAAGTTTATAAGGCTAAACGCTTTTGAGCGTTAGTTTAGATAGAAATATCTATACTGCAGATACTACTACTACTACTCCTACTAATCGATTTCAACACTAGTAATAATTAAAGAGCCACTATCACGTATTATCGAAAACATAATTTTTAATTAATCAATTCCTATTTTAATTTTAGAAATTTGATTTAAATTTTCATTAAAGTAGTCGAATACAGCAAAAATAAATTTCCACTTATTTTTTGAAAAAAAAAACAATTTAAAAATTTTCTAACTTTTATAAAAATAATTAAAAAAAAACAATTTAAAATATTTTTTTTTATTTAAAGCTTCAACTTTATACTATGCTTAAATGGTAAAAAAAAATTTTTTAATAAAGTTTGTATACGTACCATATATTTGCCAGTATATTTGATGACAGGCCTGTTTTAAGAAAAACATCCTTGCACTCATTTCCATTTACAAAGCCGTCATTGTCCGTGTCTATTTGATTAAAAACAGTGTCACTTTTAGTCTTTTCATCAACAGATACCACCCAAGTTTGAACATCGTTAGTTAACGATCCGTTCTGAGGTATTTGAACACTTGAAGTACTAGGCGAGTGTCTAATCTTGAAAGGTAAGAGACTGGGTGGCAACTGATCTGGTATTGTAATGCCGTCTTTAGCTTTTTGAATAAGCTGTGATGAAATTAAAAACTCATCACGATCCAATTGACCATCTTGATCAAGATCGCTTAGTTCCCAAATTTTTCCTAATATGTCCACCGATAATCCGCTTTTGATCAAAAACGGCTTCACGCGTGGACCAGCTAATTTGTTGTTTATGGGCGAAAGCGAATCAAAAACCTTATCAAAAGAAATTCGACTAGAAGCCTTGATGTACCAGGGATCATCTTGAGTTATCAAAGAGGTAATGTTAGAACTCAGTTCGCCTAGCTTAGGAGCCGGAGTTGGCAGACTTAAATTTTCTACTTTTGCAAGTTGGTTAGATTGGGCCAATGCAACCAGTTTGAGACAAAGGTAAAAGCCGTATCTGTCCAAATAGCCCTTTCCACTTGGGTCAGATAGCTCCCAAATCTGAATAAGACTTTTTAAAAAGAATTTAGGCAATTTTGAAACAATTTTACCTCTTTAAGAATGTCTGGTGGAAGCTTTGATTGCTTCAAAAAATTGTTTGCATCATATGCACCAATAAATCCGCTGCCTATGGCATCAGCCTTTTATTAACAAATAAAATTATTTTGTCTTTTCGAACAAAGTTTAGATGCTTTCACCTGTGAAAAGTAAATGTCATAAATTATTTGATGACTTTGGAGTATATCGTCTATGCTTGATGAAGTAGATGCCATTCTTTTAGTATATTGAATTTTTTACAAAAAGACTAAACTATCTTTTAGAATAAATTTGCAGCTCAGACTTGTTGTTGTTAAAATATGAAAATTATATTTATGAATTTTTCTAATCTGTAAATAAATTTGCAATCGATTCGCAACCAAGTTGTGTTCTTTCATTTATTTTTGAATAATTTTATTTATAATATTTTATTAGTAATAAACTTATAGCGCTACTCTTAAGCAGCGCTGAAAAAATGTCTTTAAAAGATAATAGAAGATGAGATAATTTTATTATTTTATTAAATTACGCACAAGTAAATTTTATTCTAAAAATTAAAAACCTAATTCGAACTAAATTTTTTTTTTCAAAATAAAAATCAAAATTTGAATTAAATGTAAAATAATTAAATTTTTAAGAAAAATATATTTTATTGTGTGAAATATCAACAGTTAATCAGACATGATTAAACAATAAAATTATTATAAATTTCGTCTTGTTTTATTTTTGTGTCTGGTATCAAGTGAAATGTTAAAATTATTTCTCTGGTTCTTCTGAAAATAATTTTGAACTTTTTAAAAAACTTAAAAATTTGAATCCTAAGTTCAATTAGCATAAAAAATAGATATAAACAAACATAAAAATCAAATAGCTTAGAAAATTCTTGATCTAATGGTATATCGTATTAAAAATTTTAAAATCCGATTTCAGAATAACTAAGGTCTTTTATTATAATCAAAATATCTCAAAAATTACACATGCTGGAGAAAAACTAGGCACATTTTTGGAAAGCTCGTAAAATTCTGTTCAAGATAAATGGGGGCCAGTCGTAAAAAATTGAGGGTCAGGTTTTTAAAAGTATAAAAATATTTGATTTTCACAAAAAATAAAATGGAGATAAACTAGTTTAATTTTCAAAAAAAAGAGAAAAATTAAAACTAAATGATATATTAAAACTTTCAAAAATATTTTTGCTTTGCAGAACAAATAGGGGTCAGAAAATTTAAAAAAATTGGGGGTCAGTATTTTATTAGGACCCTAATAAAGTAACGTACAATAATGGTCTATTTTTCAAGCGCCCTTTCATTGTACAAATAAAATGAAACATAATCTTGCTCAGGACAACATTAAAGACATTTAAGTCTTCTGAGGTTAGTTTGATGTCTCAATTAAAGAGAGCCTATAGTGTTAAATGACAAAATTGATCAATAAATGCGGAGAAAAAAGTGTTTTTTTTAAATGTTGCTTCTAAATAAATTTTTACAATCCTCCATTAGATGATTTGTTTTTAATAAAAATTACCCCTTTCAAAAATTAAAAATATTTCTACAAAATAAAATTTCTATTTTTCTAACTTTAAAACTAAAAATTTTATTTTAATGCAGATCTATTGTTTAAAACGCGTCTTTGAACGTCTGAAACATACAGTTTAGAAGGCATTGTTGGATTTCAGGGTTTCTAAAGGACTTCAAAAATCAAAAAAGTAAAAGCTTTAATCGATGGAATTGGAAAGAGCATCTTAAATCTGGTCCAATACATAAAAATATTTTAAATGAATTTTCAAATCAGATGACTCATCGTCTCTTTGTTTTTGAGTTCGAAACTGAAAGAGTGACCGTTTCATTAATGTAAAAAAAGATTTGTGAGAAATTTTCACAGTTAGGTCCAAATATAGCCATAGAATCTGAAAGGATTTATGACTTAAAAATTTTTCTGAATTGTTTGCTCTTTCACTTAAAATATCTTTGAGAAAGTCAATAGCCATAAGAGAGTTTTCAAAAAATTGAAAGCTATCAAATGTAAAGCCCTTACATGACTTGGTGCTTAAGAATTATCGTTCAATATCATTAACTTGCGTTGTATGCAGGTCAACAAAAAAATCCAAAAAATAAAAATTAATTTGTAGATAATTTTATTTATTTATAATGTAGATATTAACTTTTTCCTGATACTGATGTTTAAGCAAAATGTATAATAGCAAAAATGGACCCAGACAATCCAGTACTTAAGGGCTGCAAATGGTAAGAATTTTATTCTTTTAAAAAAATTATTTTCTAATTCATTTTATTTTTTAAAATTTCTTGTTACATCAGAACATTGGATTCAATAAATCAAGAAATTTAAAAGCTTGTTCTACGCGGTATTTGCTTTGAATGTCAGAGGGAAGTAGAAAAAACTAATATAAATTTTGTATTAATTTCATTAATCAGAGAAATATTAGATTCAAAAAATGCTTTCATTTTTATATTCATTCAATGTTAAATATTTATAACAAAAAAAAATTGTAAATTAATAAATAAAAATTAAAAAATAAATATCATTTATTAAAATGATTAAAATGACAAAACTGATAAAATAAATAAATAAACAAAATGAATAAACTGAAAAAAATGAACAACTGAACAAACTGAATGATATGTATATTTTTAACAATAAATATGTTTAGCCTCTTAAAAAAGATTTAGCAATCTGAATGTACTAAATGTAGAACGTCGGTTTAAGCGACCGTCGTCATTACCTTCCCTCCTTAGCTGCCATATAAACTCCCTAGGACCACAAAAATTTTATTATATAAAACAATCAATAAAAATTGAATGTTAATTTAAAAAATTTGATGTAATTTAAAATCAAATGCATTAAAATAGAATCAAAATAATAAACAACTTTTTATTTTGTTATTTCAATGACTTGGATTGAAAACCTCTGATGATTAAATTTAGGATAGCATTAAAAAAATTAAAGTATTTGACTCGGACTTTTTTTTTGTGCTTGGACTTGAGTTGAGACTTTAAAACAACTCTTTCAATAATTTTAGCACTATAAATAATTCTAATAAATAGGTTTTTATGTAATTCATTTGTAATTTTTATTTCAATTTGTATTTTTTTCGAGAGAGTTTTATAATTAAGTTTCAAAGAGAGTTTTTTTGTTTTCTTATTGATGTCTTCAAGTACAGTGGTAAATTGATTCACATAATTCTGTTCAAAATTAATTCTGTCAATTTATTCTTAAATTTAGAATAACATTTCATTTTTATTTATTTAAAAAAAAATTTCAAGAAAATTAAACAATTCTCCTTTATAGATTAATTCTTTACATTTTTTCGAAAGAGTTTTATGTCATCTTCGAATGATTCTTCATATTGTCTTCAAATAAAATCACATGAACTCGATTGTATTTTAATATATACCTGGCGTCCTTTTGTGAATCACCGGCTCAACACTGGATGAACTTGTCCACGTGGAACTAATCACATCAGGATTGACGAAGCTTTTGAATCGGTTTCGCGACTGGATAACTACTGAACAGGCCGAACCTTTTAGTGACGTGGACTCTCTGACCGCGCTGGAAAACGGACTAGATCCTGTCAAGGAAAATCAATAAGTCTACACTCTCCTTCCAGGTTTCTGCTCGAGAGACAAAGATTAACTTGCTAAATGATCCTACAGATAAAGATAATATGGTGTCGAGGGGGATGCTCTACCGGTACTAAGTTTCCGTAATTCGAACTTGATGAACGTAGTGGTCGACAGCCCTATCTCCTATCCGATTAGATCCTTGGTTAGACTACGGAGGACCAAAAAAAAACTTAAGTGTTACGCTGACCTCTCACACAAACCCTTTACAAAACTTTGAAAACTCCGTTCTGGTGAGAACAACAAACTTGCTTGGAAGGAAACACGAGTTTTTTGCCTTTTTGCTTACGTGTGCTTATTAGCCAATAGAGGTAAATTTTAATTTTGGATCATAAGATTCAATGGATCATACATAATAGGTCTTAACATTACAAACATAAATGACAAATTAAAAACAAAGAAACCAATAACATTAAATGATACAAAAAATTTCATTAAAAACCATTTACCACTTTTTATTTGATACCTTTTCAGATCTTTTGGACCAAATCCTTGTAAAATGGAATTTGCCTAAATCGAATAACTTCTATACAGGTTTTAAATAAGAAACATTAAAAATTAAAAAAGGATTTAAATCAACAAAAATGTTTCTGTTAAGGAGTTAAATAGATGTTATGGCCGATGTCGTTTCATTGCTCATTCATTCAACTTCAAATGAAGCCAAAGTTTTAATAAAAGTTTTAAAGAACCTTCTTTCAAACAGTATGCCGTCATCATTTTTTATAAGCATCTTTTGTATTTCTGATTTTTGTTTGAATACTATCAGTATAACCGTAATTGGATTATTTATTGGACTAGTTCAAAGCTTTTTTTTAATGAAAGACAAATTATTTTTATTAAAATTATTTTCTTGTTCCATTTGTTGCTGTTCTAACACAACACATATTCCTCCGATTTTATAGATTATTACTCAATTTAATCGGGTGATTTTATATTTCGTCATTCAAGCTAAATAATTTATTCGATTAAAAGATATTATTGTAGTATTAAAGAATTAATTTTTTTACAAATAATTTATTTGTTATCTTATATAATTTAATTAAAAATAATATTTTTGAAATCTTATTAAATTTAATAAAATATTTTGATTGAAAATTGAAATTTTTTTTTCAATAGAATTAATTTCAAATTTTAAAAACAGTAGTCTAAATTAAAATAAAATGCACAAAACATAAATATTCTGATTTTTTTTATACAACAATTCACCTGAAAGATTTTAAATTTTCAAAAATTTACTTAAATTAATGTAATTCTACAGAATATATCAGAGTTATTGTCAAGCTTAGGATTCGCTTTTTACATATTTGGTTCAATGTTCAGGTGATTGAGGTGTTTGCAAAATCTTATTTGTACAATTATTTTTGAGATGTAATTCTTATACTAAAATTACACATTACCGGACTAAGAATAAAAATTTTGTTAAAAGCATATTAATTTTGCAAAGATATTTTCTATTGTAAAAAGGAAATTCAATATTAAAAGTTAACTATAGTAGGATAATTCATTCATAAACCATATGAAAGATGTGATAAAAACTGTAAAAGATTTGAAAACCAATAGAAGTCACAAAATGATGAAAAAAGAGAGAAATTTGTTTATGCCACTAAGATCATCAAAAGGCAAGCGGAATACTCAACCAAGTTAAATGCCTTTATTAATTTTAATGATTTTTACACTTAAATTTTTGGCTAACTGAAGCAAGCTTGGAACAATCACTAAAACGATGTCCTGCTATTCATTTCAAATTTCAACAACAAGAAATATATCTGCTAATAATATAGCTTGTTTCAATAATTTTAATCAAGTCAAAATTTTGATTTATATATTTATTTCTTTAAACCAGTTATTAAAGCGGGTTACGACTGATGATAGATATAATTTAGGATTATCAACTTGTTTAGATTTCAACAAATAAATGAATCTTTTTTTTTCTATTTTACCAACGAGCCAAAATTGATTTGAGATTTGCGACGATACTCCATTTTTGTAAAATTTAATCGCCATATTTTGCCTACAAGCGAAATAATGTGCGCAAAACAAGTGATATGAGTGCAATTAAGAAAATTATTTTGAGACGATATTTTAATGCTTTTGTTATATATGATGCTTTTTCGGAATAAATATCAGGACTGATGAAACCTTGCTCCAATTTTTAACCAAAGTATCAATAAGCGACCTAGTTACTATCTCAAAATTTACATCGTCCAAAAAGCTTGGGCTTGTTATCGGTATTTAGTTCTAATTAAAATAAAATTATTTGAAAAACTGAACGATTAACTAAATCCGAATTCTCATCGCACACTAGGGCTCCTTTTGAATCGGCGAAAAATTAATCATAATTTTAAGTTTTTTTTGTGTAAAAGTCAGCATAAACTCTTTACACTAGGTAGCTTATATCAAGGCTCTTTATTTTTTAATAATTAAAATCAAATTAATATTTTTTTATTTGGAAATTTCACATGAAGGTAACTCATAGATAGATATTTTTATTTTTTTTGGAATTTATGTAATGGGACATTCGCAGATCCAAAACAAATAAAAGATCGTTAATAAGATTTTGAAAACGACATAGCGAGATTCTCGCTATGTCGTTTGGTCCCTCCCATGCATGGCCAGGTACGCAGCTTGTTAAGGAAGACATCCTTAAATACGATTCAGCTGCTCGTGCTGCCATAGAGACTTTTGTAATAGAGGAAGGTAAGTGGGTGTCTTTACATAGGAAGATTACTTTGCAAGATTCTTTATGTCTTTTAAAAGAACAATTATCTGATTTTCAAACTTTTAATGAATTGATAAACAGAAAACCTTAATTTAAAAGGCGTATCTACTTATATGATATGGACTGTATCGAATATTCTAATTTATTTTCTGCCCCTACATCAAAATGGAAAGATGAATATCGGAAAATTGCTGCCAAATTGATCAGAAATCCAAACGATTGGGAACGGTTTATGGATTTAATTGAAGAAGAAGCCAAGAAAGATTCAGAAAGGGCTAATATTTTAGCCAATATTAAACAATATGAATCAGAGGATGGAAAAGATTTACCAAATTAGGAAGAAGAGGCCCCAATATCTGATCCATTTTTGTACATCAGCACTGACGAAGAAGATCCACCAGTATCTAAATCTACTATGGACAGGTATTTTCCAAATGGATGGCCTGACAATGTGCAAGAAGCTTGCCCGGACGATTTTTTATTAGAATAAAAAATTATGTTTTTCATAGTAAGATAAAAAGGAATTTCATTTTTGAATGTTATGTTAATTAGCCTGCGCAAAAAATTGCATGTTTAAAAATGACAGGATTAAACAAAGTGCTTAATTTAGTTTCAGTTATCTAGTAAATGAAACATGAAAAATAAAAATAATGTTAAATTGGTTAATTGGTATACTAAATGAATGTATTTTAACGAGTAAGATGAAACTAACTCATTGCTATTAAAAAAATGAACAAATGAAAATGCTTCGAATAAAACTCCTCCTTTTTAACTAGCATAAAATTAATTTTTCAAATGTCTAAAAAATACGACTTGATATGTTTTTAAAATATTTATTTTAATTAAACTTAGAAATAAATAATATAGTGAAATAAATTTGTCTTTTATTCAAAATAAACTTAACTAAAAATGAGAAAGACAACTAGGGTCGCTAGAAGCCGGCTCAAGTTTTAATAACTTAATTAAACTATGTTCAATTGATATAAAACCTAAGAGGTTTGAATTTGGCATGTCTTTTTTTTCTTGTTTTGTATTGTTACCTATTACTGTGAATTTAGTCTTTCCCCACTATGCTGTTCAGTGGGTATTCATATGTTGTGTTATTTCTTGTTTTAAACTTTCATTTGCTTTATAATAAGGATCTGATCTAATTATATTTGGTACTAAATTTTCTTTAATGCTACTATCTTGAGCAAAGAATGTAGCTGTATATTTAACGTGTACTTCATTGTGAAAGTTAGGTGTAATATATATATTAGCAATATTTTTTGATGCTACCATCTCAGCATTTAAAGTTGCTATCATAAAATAAAAATATTCTGGCCATTTGTTTAAGTTTCCTGTAGCATCTGCTGATTGGCCTTAGATTTCATTTATTAGTGATAATATACTGTTGTCTTTAATATTCCATAATTGTGTTGGTGTTATATAAAATGGCCCTCCTGCGTTTATTTTTCTTGTGAAGCTAAATCCTTTTGAAACTATATCTATATTTTGATCTGCTAATCTTAATGTTTGTACTTTTCTCGATGGATTTGCTTCAGCATTAGGAGTTGTATATCCTGGATTTAGACTTATTTTACCATCAGTGCCTGTATAAGCTCCTATTGCATCTCTATATATTAAGTATTGAGGATTCCATGTTAGATCTTTTTTTGCATTTCTTAATTGTTCGTAAGTTGGTTTTGTTACTTCTGTATCAACATCACTTGCCCAGAATCTTACCCAGCATTCATTTTCAAATCCTGATCCTTTTCTTGTGTGGAGTTCAAATTCTACTGTTATTGAATCAAGAGCCAATTTTTTATATTGTTTAATACTCCAGTTGTTGCATTTAATGTTTTATAATCTAAAAAATCTACTATATTTAGTTTTATGTGTTGTGCATACACTTGACCTGATAATGCAGTCCAGTTTGCTGTTCCATATGGAAATCTCATTTGTTCACTACCTTGAATATCCATAATTTGTTTCTAAGAATGCATTATATGCATCCATCTCAGCTTCCATTTCTTGTTTATCTCTATGAAATTTGTCATATTCTCCGTATTCATCCATTTCTCCATAAGTTGTTTTATGTGTTATATCATATTCTGTTAATCTTTCTGAAGGCATAATAGCTGCCATATATCTATCATCACCTCCTTCTTTTTGTTTGAATTTATACTTCGGCGTATTTAAATGAGCTTCAAATGCAAAAATGCATAATAATATGCATAAAAATATGCAGATGCATTTTTTGATCATCCCTAGTTATTAGCACCAGTGTTATTACTATTATCATATAGTTAATTAAAGAAAATGCAAATTAAAATAAAATACAAACTTAATTTATCTTATATGCATACTGGTGTGTTAGTTACACAAAGAGAAACAGAAATTAATTGTAAAAAATTATATGAATTGTTATATCTTTTAAAACCCGTAATGACTATGTGCAAGCGAGAACTGATATTGAAAATACGATCCTCCAAAGCTCAAATATTTTCAGTTTATTTTTTTAATCTTTCTCCGACCTCAAACACTCAAGTCGGTATTATTTAATTGATTGAAAAATATGAAAACTCAAATGTTAATAAATCGATAATTTAATTAAACTTCTCATAGAAAAAAATAACCGCATTCATTTAAATCTTTAATTTTTTAGTATTTTTAGTAAGAAATTTAGTCGAATGGGCAGAGTAACGATAAAATTTAATTTTCCCTTTTTTTTTTATTTATTTTCATATTTCTATTCTGATGATACAATTGCTCTGTATTTGTAAGTCAAAAGTTTGAATTTTAATTATTCATTTAATTTTATAAGTATTTGTTATTGTTAACTATGATTTTCATTTCTTAAAATTTGAACACAAATTTTAGAACTCATTACTTTGTGAAAACCCAATCTTTTCGATTACAAACTATATTCTGAAAGAGAAAATTTTTCGCTGTCTATTAGAATTATTTGCATTAAAATGATAAAAGTTTTTGGTTGCTAGTATTTAGTTCATTTTTGTTTTTGATTGTTAATTTTAGTTTATTTTCTATTAAATTTAACAAAATTTCTTTGTTGTTATGCGAGTATTTCTTAAAAAAATCACTAAATCCAATTTCTCATTAGAAAGGATACTAATAAATATGTTTAAATAGCATTTATTATTTTCTAATTTAATGATTCTTCATCTTTTTGAGGAAATTGAAGAAAATCGACTTTTCGATTGTTTTCCAATCTACTCTTATTAAGTTAGCGAATGTTCGGAAACTTGATTCTTTGCTCTTATAACATATCGATGATTGTAGCTGGCTTTATATCTTAAAAGTAATTATTAAAAAAATTAACGAGTTCAATATTCTGTTAACTTAATTAAGCACTTTACATTACTCATTGATTAATAAAAAAATGGTTAATTATTTATCAAAATAATTTAAAATAGCTTTATTCTTCTAAGTATTTTACATGATGGTCCGGGTCAGTAAAAACTTTATTAATTCAAAAATTTTTATCAGCTGAACTTCAGGTCTTGTAGTCATGGCAACAAAAAATAGTATTAGTTGAACGTTCGAATTATTTAGAATAAATTAAAGAAGAAAATAATAAAAAATGGACGGATTTGGAAACATAAACTGGTGGGGCTTTTCACCCAGCATCGACATGCTCGATCTATGCAATGAACACTTGAAAACAAATGACGAAACAATTAATATTTTATTAATGAATTGTGGCGATCAACGCATGATTATTAATTCATTAAAATCAAAGAAAAAATTTAATAAAAAAATCCGCTTTTTTGTATTGGAAAAAATGTTAGAATTATACGCAAGAGATCTTCTTCTACTAAGCATTATATTTGAACATCCACAAAAAACTGGTATTCTTCTAAAAGCCGAAAATTTCCTAGAAATATACGGCAATTTATTTATTAGAGAAAACACAGCCAACTTGGTCCGATTAAAATCAAATGAATTCATAAAATTTATAACTGATTTGGAATATTTGTCAAAAAGCAATTTAAACATGTTCAATTTTAGTCTGCTAAAGTTTAAAGAAAGAGATTTTCTTGAAGGTATATTCAAATTTTGGCGAATAAAAGAAACAAACAAAGACTATTTTCCGGCTGAAAAATGCTGGGATGTTCGTTTGAGAAATTATTTTGGAAATAGATATGACTCACGCTTAAATGCTTACGACTGGGACTTTTCAATGAAGCTTATTGATCGTAAAAATTGCTCAATAATAAACCATAGGATTTATGCAAAATGGAGAGATACAGGAATTGCTTTTGAACTAAGAGATGTTAATTATGACACACCAAATAAAACCCTTGCATCAGGAATGATTCTAAATGATCCAAGAAGTGGTGATAAGACCAGTCGTCGAGGCTATTTCGGTGATATTATAGTAGGTCCTTACTTAAGCTATGGAATAGAGCATGAAAATGAGGAATTTTTCAAAAAAACCAATGACTCTCATAGACACTCTGCTACAGATGTTTCTAAAGCTAATTTGGAAAAGTTAATAGGAGAAATCTTTGAATTGAGCGGCCATCAATCTCTTGAGTCCAAGTTAAGTGAAATGAAAATAGTTGAAGTTAATGAGGAACAAGAAATTACAAGTGATGAATACTTTAGATTAGAAGATGTGGAAATTGTTTTTTTACCGTTGAGTTCTGCTCAAGATTTTATTCAAAAAAGCAAGTATGATAACTTTTTTGACGTAGCTTTTGTTGCCAATAGTGCTGGAGGAAATTTAGCTGATAAAAACTTTTATAAAATTCTAAAATCTGAATCACTTATTGTTGCTGAAACGGCCAAGTTTATGATCGAAATGAAAAATGAACAAATAAATGGTTTTTCTCAAAGACTAAGGGAAATGTGTACGGAAAACGGGTTTATGGAAATAAATAGAAGCACTCTAAAACCAATTGATATAAAAGATAATTTAGAATTTTTGAATCATATAATTTTTAAAAGAAATTAAAAATTTTTTTCATAATTAATAAATTGTTTTGTTTGTTATATTTAATTTAATTTTAAAAAATAAAATTTATAAACATAAATATCTTTAAGGAGTTTTTTTTTTTAAACTAGTATTTATATTGAGGAAAAAATCATAACACTATTTTTTTTCAGCATTCAGTTTTGCTACCAAGTTAATCACTGTGATTAAGAATCGGCTTTTATTTAACTGATCATCAAACAATACATCATACGATTATCAACTGACTAACAATTTGAAATTCCTGATAAAAACAGTTTAGAAATGTATGATCTTTGATCAGTTCAGCATAATATTTTTGAAAGAATGCCCTAAATTTCTCTTACAAATGTCTTTTTTAATTTCAATTCTCCGGAATTGTAAAATTTCATTCTAAATTTTTAATATAAAACCTTTCTGATCAAGGGATGAGTGTTAATGTTTTGAACGTTTTAGCTTTCAATAACGTTTCATTTACATTTTGTTTCAAAATTTGAATTATTTAACTTAAATATCTGTTGTTAAATTTTTCAATTAACTATTAAAACAATAGCTCTATTAAATTTTTATAATTTTATAAATTTTTCAATTTTAATTAATAATCAATTGGGCGCTAGTCTGTTGATTAAACTTGAAATTTATTGATTGAATGATTCATAGATTGTGTTGAACTTAGTTCTAAAACAGCCAGAATATGATCTTGTTAATACAGAAGGAACTATTTTTATAACAAACCTATGACAATTACACTTTATTGTCTTTAATTATTATTAGTATTATTTATTATAAATTTAAGCCACTTGCTTCGTTGAATATCCTAATACCTCATACTGAATCTTAATAGATTACAACCAACCAATACTTAAAAACAAAAACTATCAATTAATAATCCCTTTAAATTGGGCTGAAAGAAAGCTCTAGCTTTCGTATCTTTCCTTAACCTTTTTGAAATAATCTAAGCCACATTGGCTATTATATTATCAATAATAAATAAAAAAAGAATTCTTATTTTAAAATAGTTACAGCTACAGTAGTGATGGGTACCGTCTGTGGCGGCCACTGGACTGTCAAAAGTTAATGTAAGCCGTTTTGATGGCCGGGTCTGCAAACAAATCTTTAAATGAAAATTTGATAGAGAAAAGAAAAGAGTATATGAAAAATCGCTATTTCAGAGAGAAATAATTTTTCCCTCACGGTCAACATCAACTTTTGACAGTCCAGTGCTCACCGCATACGGTACCCAACACTAAATTGGAGTCTCTCTCGGATAACCTCTTGAAATTATCCCATTTAGCCAATGACTAAGAAAAATTAGATTTATACTTATAGATTGTTAAATATTACTTAATTAAAAATAAAAATTTTGATGGGCGTTCTGTGGCCATTCTTTGGCTTTAAAAGACCTTACCAGTGATGAATATTTATTAAACAAGCCGAAACGAGGACGTACTAAATTAGCAGACAAATAGAAAAAATTAATGCTTTATCAACTTTCCACTTGACTTTTTAATTTTTTTAAATACATTAAATTACAATTTAATTCATGTTTTATTCAAAAAAAAAGAAAAATTTATACCTTTTATTGTGCCGAAAATTTTAATAAAAAAATAGTGAAATAGGGTTGATAAGATTAATTCAATGTTAATTTCAAAAATTCAATTTAAAAGCCCGAGTTTAGGAAATTTTTATTTAAAGTCCCAACTTAGGCTTCATCAATACCCACTATTCGAAATATGATTCATAAAATTAAAATGAGTCTTCAATTATGACCCAAAATAAATTTTTTAGAAAAATAAAAAATTACCAAATTACTATACTTCTTTCGTCATAGCTCTAATTTCTTAACTTGAGCAATAAAGAAAAGCTGGAGAGGCTAAGTTTAACTAAGCTATTGGAAGAGAGAAGAGAACAATGTGATTTAGAATGACTAAAATTTTAATCAAGCATTGTTTAATGTCGAAATTGTTATACAAATATACTTCAAAATCAAAAATCAAAAATAATAATAAAAAATGCATTCCAAGCTAAATGTATGAGGCATCAAAAATAAAATATTAGATTAGAAAAAATGGTTGCATTAACTTATTTTTTGGAAAATTATATAGAACCTATTAGATTCTTGAATATCTTTGATTTTAAGATATTATACTTTTCTATTCATTTTATTAATCATTTAAAAATAATTATATGAAAATAGCTTGTTAATGTTTGATGGAAATTTGCAATCAATTCAATCTTTTTGATTGAAAAAAATTATCAATTATATACAAATTAAGAATGAAATCTAGAAAAAATTGTTTGCAAAAATTATTTGAATAATTTTATTTATAATATTTCTAAATAATAATAATAATAATAATAAAGTCAAAACGCTACTCTTTGTATTGTTGTAATAGTGTCTTAAAAAGATAAAAAAAAAGTGTGATTTATTTATCTTAATAAATTTTTTGAACCTTGTATTTAAAAAAATGTCTTAAATTAATTAAATCAATTTGAATTAAAAACTTAATTTGACATTTGAAATAATAAGAATTGAAATTAAATTTTTTAAAATTAACTTCATAATTTATTTAATTTTGGCACTTTCAAGCTATTTAAAAAGAAAAAAATTTTCCATTAAAAACTAATCGAATTCACAGATTTTTAAAGAAAATTTAATTTAATTAATTTTAGAAATATAATATTTTTCATTTAAAGTTATTTTTCATCAAGAATTAGCATAAAAATTACCTTTTTTCTGTACAGATTTTCCTTAATAAAGATTAATCCAAGAATTTTATAGACCGACAGGCAAACATTTTCCAAATTTCAATAAATTATTAAAATTCTAGCAGTCTCTATATTTTAGTTAATATAAATTTTATGGCGCATCGTTTAATTCAACATTATTCATTTGAAAAAAAAAAGGTGATTTTAAATATTAAAAGAAAAATATTTTTGTTTATTAATAATTTTTGTGTCAATAGATTCAAATGATTTTTAAATTTTACAATATCAGACTTGAAAAGACTTTGTTGGATGCCAATTATAATAAATTATAAGCGCCCTGCTTAAATCATATTAAGCCATGTGCTAGACTCTTTGTACAAAAATATTTTTTTTTATTCATTTTTTTTTTTGCATTAATATTATAAATTATAAATTTCAGAGTATTTTTATTTTACTTAAAATTGAAATATGTTAATTTTAGACTATAGTGACTTGTAAATAATTAAGAAACTAGTAAAATGACCAGCCAAATAATGCCGAATAGTACTTCAATGACTGATCTGATTGACCAAAATTGCCGTAATATTTACAACTCGAACAACACAGGTATTTTCATAAAAGACTATGAAGGGATTCCCGAGAATTTGATAGTAAATGTGTGTGCTTGGCTTGGTATTCTGGTATTGTACACATTTTTGAGGCGAATCGGTGACTATGGTCGTTTTGGTCTTCTTAAAAATGATGAAGAAAGGTAATTTTGATTCAATTTAGTTCATTAAATGTTACGAGAACATTAGAATCCTAAATATTTTTATTAATTTTTTAAAGACGCTTATTAGAACCCATGAGTAGATTTAATAAGTATGGTTAATTTGTTTTTTTTAATTTAAAAGAATGGTTTTAGGGTGATTGAGCACTTAAATCTTGCTTTTTAACATTTTTTTTCTTCTTAGACATGCAAAATTGGAACACTAACTGTAGCTCTTTTCACATCGCTCTATCATTCACTGTAATACAACATGGTCAAGAAGCCACCAACTAATCTATTTATTTGGCTTATTAATCAATTTTTATTATAAAAATGAAATTTCTATTTCTTTCTCGAATATGAAAATTTATTAAATTTTGATATACTCTAACACTCACTTTAATTCTGCATGATGAAATTAAACTAATGCTGGACTTAAGCTTTTTTTTTTCAAAAAAATATTCAAAAAATTTTGTTTCAGATGGAGTGTGAATTTTTTTCCAAAATTTTCCAACTCTAAATCAACAAGAACAAACAGTGAAGCTAATAATGAGGCCGACAATAACACTAATTTAGCTCGGAGTGACTCAACAATATCACAAGATTTTACTCACAATAATGATTATAAGGAAAAAAATATTCTCTCTTGGTTATTCAATGTATTTAGACTAAAGTAAGATTGATATTTTATTAAAAAAATTTATTTTCATTTAAAAAATAACTAAGGGACAAGCATATTAATGAAAAATGCGGAAAAGATGCTATTTATTATTTATTTTTTCAGCGTTATTTGATTACCTATTTATTTATAGTTACTATTTTATCAATAAGTGTACTTCTGCCCATAAATCTACAAGGAAATTGTAAAAATTTAAACCAAAATTTTTTTTAGAAAATTAAAATTTTTTTTAAAAAGTATTCAGCTCTAAAGTTTTTAGTGCTACAACCATTGTCAATGTAGCCCCAGAGTAAAATAAATTAAAAAATTTTCCTTATCAATTGAATCATATTGATTTTAAGCTCACAGCTTTTATGGATCCATTTGATTTTGTCATGGGTTTTCTTCGCACTGGGAATTATATTGGTAAAAATATTTTCAAAACGAATGGAATACACAGAGTCCGATTATGTGTCACGAACAGTTTTGGTAACCAACTATCCCAGTCGATATGCCAAAAAAGAATTCATTTCAAAACATTTTGAGTTGGGTCAAAAAATTTTTCTAAAAATGTTTTTTAATATTTTTATTTAAGAGAAGCCTATCCAGAATTAGTAATTACCGATGTTCAATTTGCCTATAATGTTAACAAATTGTACAAGCTAGATAATACAAAGTAACTAATATTTTTTTTAATTTTGAATTAAAAACAAATAAAATGAAAAATAAACTAAAGTCATGGCAGCATTTTTCAAATATTCAAATTAGACTTTAGCTACAGCTTAAATTAAAAAGATTGGCTTGAAGTTTTAGTTTGTCTTCAAGCCAATCTTTTTGTATAATAATAGTCTTTTTGTATAAAAATTCATGTGTTTTTAGAAAAAATTAATAATAAGAAAAATTAAATATTTAATTAAATTATATATAATATTGAATCAAATGATTTCTTTCTAAAGTTAGGTAAAATTTAAAAGCTATATATCAGGTACTGTGAATTTTAAAAGCAAAAAGAACAAAAATTCTTTCCTTTTTGATAAATCAAAATTTACTAAAAATAATATACTTAAAAAATTACTGCAACTTTGTTGCATCTTATTTACCCAAAATTAAAACTGTATTTTCTTTTTTTCAGGTTAGCAAAATTAATAATCAATTTAAATCGTATTGATGTTTTATTTTTTTTGTCTTTTATTTACCCCAGAAAAATTATTTTAGGAAAAGTTTGTTGCATTAAGTTGCAGTATTTTTTAAAATGTATTTTAGTAAAGTTTAATTTATCAAAAAAGGAAAATTTTTTTTTTTAAATTCACAGTATCTAATCTCAAAAAATTTATCTTTTAAGCATTCTTTTTCATAAATGTTTTAACATGGTCGAGAATTATTTTGGTTAGTTAGGCATGGATCCAAAAGTGTGTCTTAGCTTGTTGTGCAGCATAATTAAACAAGAAAATATGGTATTTTATGAGTAGTTCAGTGCTTATTTTCTAGTATATTAAATTATTTAACTCCTTGGCAAAAACTACCTACCTGAAATGTCTCCGGATTTATCACCGAGTTTTTTCTGGGTTTATTATAATGACTAAAAAATTAAAAAATTTTAAAAGATTAAAATTCGAACTAACCTGAAAATATTTTTAAAAAAAAATTTATTTAAATTTTTTCAATAATTACCAAGATAATAATCTAATTTTTTTTAAGACACTCAATGCAAATAGGAAAAATGACTAGTGAGAAAATATACGAACAAAGCGGTGAGCGACCAATGATGCATCCTTTTCACTTTGGAAGTTTTGTCGAATTGTGTTGTTGCTGTTGTACAAAATGCTGCTGTAAGCAAGAAAATAACCGCTTAACAGACTCTATCGAGTTCTATACAAAAAAAGTAAATCAATTGGAAGAAAAAATTTCAAAAGAAAGAGAAAAATGCTTAAAAAAACCGCTAGGCATATTGTTCATAACTTTTCAAGACCAAGCAATGGCAGACAAATTCTTGAAACACTACAGATATGGCTTAATAGGAAACATTATTCACGCATATTGTCCAACTAATAAATGTTCAAAATGCTTTCTTTGCCAAGATTTAGTCAGACCATCTTCAATTAGTCACAGATTGAATAGTGAATTTTGGAGTGCTAAATACGCACCAGCACCAACCAACATAAAATGGGAAAATCTGTCCAAAATAGGCATCATGTGGTGGTTCCGATGCATTCTAATCAATTTAATTTTAATTATTTTAATGATTTTTTTCACCACACCTTCTATTTTAATAGCCAAAGTGGGCAGCTGGGCCCCTGTTTTTAACGTAGAGGAAATTGCCAAAATTCTACCCAGCTACATTGGTGAATTTCTACCATCCCTTTTGCTTCGTCTTTTGGCCGCTCTTTTGCCAGTACTGGTCTCCCGCACTGCTCTAGCTGAAATGCATTGGACTCGTTCAGGCGAAAATCGTTCAATGATGGTCAAAACATTTACCCTTCTTTTATTCATGGTGCTCGTCCTGCCCACTCTTGGTCTTACAAGCATAAATGCCGTTTTTGACTGGCTAAACAACAAAAAAGAAGAAGAAAATATTAAATGGAAGTGTGTGTCTGAAAACGGTGCCTTTTTTCTCAAATATGTTACCACTTGTAGTCTTATTGGCACAGCTCTGGATCTAATTCGATTGCCAGAACTACTTTTATATTTGATTTGGATGTTTTACTCAAGATCTTCAGCTGAAAGACTGGCTGTCCGAATGAAAGCTGCATTCGAGTTTGACTATGGAGTTCAATATGCATGGATACTTACATTGTTCACAATAACTCTGTGTTTCAGTGTGGTATGCCCACTGATTACTCCATTTGGTCTCGTTTACATGATTCTTAAGCATATGGTCGATAGATACAATATTTATTTTGCTTATGTAACAACCAAAGTAGACAAAAGTATTCACAAAAGTGCAGTTAAATTTGCTCTGGCCTCATTTATAATGCTTCAGTTTTGTATACTTTTTTTTATTGCTCTACGCAAAAGTAAGTTAATTTGTGTTTTATTTATTTTTTATTTAATTCTATTATTTCATATTATTAATATTTTCAATAAGATTAATTAAAAAATAAGCTTTATATTGCGAATTTTAAGAATTTTTTTTGGCATTAAAATTTTATTAGGGTTTTAATTAAATGTTCGATTTGAATTCATTTGCTAAGTCAGAAGCAAATTACATTTTTTTGATCAATTATTAATAATCATTATCTGAAAAATTTTCAATTAAGTGAACAAAATTTTATTTTTTTTAAATTTCTTATTATTGATTATGACCATTAACTTGAAATAAGTCTTTTCAGAAAGTAATTTTTAAAAATTTTATCATTAATCAAAAGGTTTGGTTCAACGATATGAGTTTTTCTATACAAACAGACAATTTTTTTTTTAATTTTTTGTAATAAGAAAATTTAATAAAAAATCTATTTGGTCAAAACTTTTTTAATAGATTAAATTTATTGAATTATATTAAATTATAAATTTAACAATAAATGTATTATTAAGAACATTAGATTTAAATATTTTGTAAAATAACAAAATAAAATTTATAATTTTGTATATACAATCAAAAAAATCAGAAACAAATCATTTCAACAAATATTTAAATATAAATTATTCTATTCACTTTTTTAATTTAAAAACGAGGGTTCAAACAAAAGCTAAACGCCATTCGTTTTCAAATAAATAAAATAAATCATGTAGCTTAAAAACTTAACATTCTATTTTTTAATCATAAGTTTTACTGATATTTTTTACTTTTTGTTTTAAAAGTGTATTGAAGCTTAATTTCAGACTTGTTTTTAAGTCACAGTTTTAAGTCTAAGTCACAAAATTTTAAGTCAAATGTAAGACTTGTGACTTAAAAACAAGTCTGCTTAATTTAAATCTAGTCGATTAACTAAAAAGAAAGATCACCAAATAAAAAAGATTTAGATTTAAATAACTTTATTCACAATTGCTAAAATTTCGCGATAATTCAATAATAAGGCAAAGTAAAATTTTTGCTCAATTTTCAATTTGCTCTTTTTGCTCAAAAAATTTAAATGCGCAATTTCATTGCATTGCACTATACACACTTTTTTAACTTTCAAAACTTTCAAATTCAATTTTAAAAAAATTGAAAATATGCAATGCAATAAAATTGCGCATTTAAATTTTTTGAGCAAAAAGAACAAATTGAAAATTGAGCAAAATTTTTACTTTGCCAATAATAATGGAAATTTTCCAAAAATTAGATTTTTTAAAATGCTCTGTGAAACTTCTTTGGCAAATTTTGTATCCTTTCATTCTTGTTTTCATATAGATGTGTCTATTGTCAATCCATAACTCTAGAAGTCAAATGTTTTTTTAGAATGTTATTTTTATCTCTCTAATGCATTTACATACATTCTTTTTTTGGATTCCAGCTCTGCACCATAAAGTCTAACTCTTTTGGTTGAATTATGTTTAGATATTGGATTTAATCTATAAATTATTTAGCATTGAACCAAAAACAGACATCTGAGTTTTAATTAGATTATAATCTGTTCTGAAAATTATATTTATAAATAAAATTTTTTAAAAAAAATTTAAATCTCCCCCTTTTTGAACTAATCATATAAAAACTAGACCATTAAAGAAACAACATTTATAATTAGATATTTTTAAAATGGGCCTGTATTGAAATATAGAAGATTAAAATTGGAGATACCAAATATAGAAAAAAAAATAAACCAGACTTTTTTTTTATTTAATGGTTTATGGTATACTTATTAAAAATATATAAAAACGAAAATAAAAGAAAATTACAATTTTTTTTTATTTTCGAAGATTATTATATTTTGTTTTGTTATAATAAATTACTTTTATGTTGAAACAATGAGAGTAAATGAGGACATACTATTAATTTAAATTAATCAAATAAAACTTGAGAATCCTATGTTTTTTTCTATTAAGTAAGAAAATATTTTACATCTAGAAAATTCTATATTTTTTTTCTACATTATTTAATAAATTTGTCGATTCTAAATTTTTTTATTAATTATAAACTAGTCCCTTTAGAATTTAAAATAGACAAAATGTTTTAATTCTTATTTTTCAGCTTTTAATAGAAAGCCTAATTAATTTCTATTTTTATCAATTTGACAAGTGCTTAAGTTTTAATTTCTGAAAATTTTTGTTGTTGAATGTCTTCAATTATGCTTAATTTAGTTGTAAATTAATTTTTAATTTCGACTAGAAATTCAGAAATTATTTTTTTTAATCAATCAAAGCATATTAATATTATTTAATAAAGCTTAAACTAAAAATTTTTTGTTAATTTAATTCAAAAATAATTATCTTAATAGAAAATCTATAAAATTAAGCTTTTATTTTTAAATTTCTAGCTGCCAATGAATCCACATCAGCAATGACTGTTTTGCAAGTGATAATAATCATAGTTTCTTGTATAATATTTTTTGGAAGCTTTTTTTTCGGCATATTCAAACGTTTTACGCCTTTCAATTACGAAAAATCAGCTCCATCATGCAGTAGTCCTCAAGAAGCAGACGCTAGCCATGACGCATCCTATTGCTACATTAATGAAAATTCAAGTGATTCCGGTAATGATGTCCAGAATATAAGCATAGAACAGCCAAGTCCAAGTAAAACCGATGCTCAAGGCTTCAAGAAGACTGTTTCAAGGGCCAAAAAAATGCTTCTTCACTCGCCCTTTATACCTGCTATCATTAGATCTTCAATTCAAGATCCGTATTCAAAATTGGATGGAAAAAATTCGCGTCGAAAGTCCGAAGACTCGACAATCAATG
This sequence comes from Brachionus sp. 'Tiscar', assembly GCA_006352455.1. Classification (NCBI taxonomy): domain Eukaryota; kingdom Metazoa; phylum Rotifera; class Eurotatoria; order Ploima; family Brachionidae; genus Brachionus; species Brachionus sp. 'Tiscar'. Next base: position 5,527 of record VANL01000438.1, on the reverse strand, counting down.
AGGAAAACATCGACTTAGAAGTAAGAAATGTTGAAAGCCAAGATCAAGAAATAAACTATGGAACTTTGAATAAAAATAAATTCAATGAAAATTTTTTATTTCAGCAACAAAATGGATCAAATGACGAACAAACAATTCCAATTGAAACTAGAGCCTTTTCAAACGAAGGCTATATAGACTAAGTTTTTAACGTAATTCGGGTGCTTATATCAAATAGAAAAAAAAAACTTTAATAAAATTTAGAATTAATGTTTTGTGTATAGAAAAATTTTAATCTTATTTAATTATTTTTAAAATAAATATTTTATTTTTGAAGATTTATTATATTTTTTTTTCTTATTCCCAAGATAATCCAATTGCTTATCAAACATTTCATGATTTTATATATTCTCATATAAGAATAATGTATTGAATTAGCTGAGCCGTTAATCATTGATGTCCTTATCATTTTAAGATGATAGATGATAGATGCATTTATTGATGAACATATTTATTTATTATAAGTGTGACTTAATCATGAAAATAAGATGAAATTTTTTAGTTTAGCAAATTTTTTTTTAATGATGATGGTAGTTAAATGAAAATCGATGATAGATGGGTTAACTTAAGCACCGACCTGTATTTATTAGGTTGCTTGACTACTAAGCCTCGATAAAAGCAGAAAAGAAAAAAGAGAAGAATTTTCTTTTGATTAATTGAACCAAATTTGATTGAGCTTTAAAAATAATCATGATGAATTTTGTTGATTAGTTTTTATTTTTATTTTGATAAGTTTAAAGCAAAATGTGCTTGTTTAGCGTATTGAAACAATTAAAATAGATGTTTCTAATTAATTAAGTTCAGATGAAATTTTTAGGTTTTTTAAAAGGTTAAAAAAATTCTACCCTTGATTTTTATTTTTGGTAGGAATATTACGAATTTCCTCCTAAATAAAAAAGAATTTTATCAAAAGATTACTAAGATAACTTTTCTGTTTAAGTTTTTAACCATAATTAGAGTTTTTTAAATAAATTTTAATCTTTCTTTTTTCTTATTTATTATTATTATTATAAAAAAGCTACAGCAAGACTAGCTTGCGGAGGCGGCCTACATGAGAGGTCGCCTATGGTAGCTCATTGCACATAATGAGATAAAACACTGATAGAAATATACAATTAGAATTTTAGGGTAAAAAAAAAGTTAGTTAGTATTTACAAGAATAAAATATTTTTTATCATCTCCAAATTTTTAAACGATATATGATTGTTGCTCCGTATTTAAAATTTCAAATAATTTTTAAAATAAATAATAAAAAAATAAAACATTAAAAAACATAAAAAATAGTTTCGAAATTAATTTTATGAAATTTTAATATTAAATACTTAAGTACATTTAGCTTTAACACTAGAAGCACCAAAATGAAGAATAAATCATGTATTAAATGTTCAAATTTATTGAGTTTATTAAATTAATTAGATAAAAATATTAAATTATTAAATTTTAGTCTTTTTTAGGGCTTATAAAATATTCTTGGCCAGTACAACTTTTTACAAATACTCTCGTTTTCTTTTGTACAATATCCACACACTGCTTTTTTACATTTTGAACAAAAATTTGTCGCTTTATAATTACCACATAAACGAATTTGACAAGATACACGTTTAGGGGATAAATTCTCTTGATTTTCTTGACTCAAGACCCTTGACTCAAGATCTTTTATCACCTCTTTAGCATTTAGACCAGATTTACGAACAAAATTCATAATTATAAATTTATGTCAAAAAAAATTTAAGTTTAAAAATTTAAGTAAAAAAAAACGAGTCATTTTGACTCGTTTGTTTTTTTAAATTTGCACCAAGACAAATTTTTTTTTACTTAATTTTTGTTAATTAAGAAAGTTAGTCTTATTTTTTTGCTGGAAAAAAAATTATGTTCAAATAACAAAAATTAACTTCAATTCAGGCGTCCAAAAATCGAAAAAGAGTCAATTTGACTCGTTGGTGCTTCTAGTGTTAAGTGATAAGAATCAATAATGGAAAATACCATTAAACAAAAAATGTTTTAAGATTCATAAATTAAGCTTGAGTATTTTAAATTAAAAACTAATAATGAGATTTTTTATTTCAAATTAAATTACAATTTATAAAGAAAACCAAGAATAAAAATGATTAAATAATGCAAGATAAAGAGAAATGTTTTTCCTTAGAATCATTTTAATCTATCGATATATTTTTCTTTATTTCTTAAAATAAATCTTGCCTTAAGATGTATTAAATTTAAGATAACAAAATTTTAACAACTATAAACAATTTAATTCAATGACACTTCTCCTTTTTTTTTTCAATTTAATTGGATTTAAAAACTAATCTGATCTGATATATGATAGCTGTTATGTATTGAAATTTTCAAAAAATTTTTTTCCTATCAAATTCATTCAAAATAACCTCAGACAATTTATCATTCTACTTCAAAAACAAAAACATTATTTATCTCTACTTTAAGTTAATTTTATTTGAGAATAATTTTGTAAATGAATTTGAAAAAAAAAAAAAAATTTTTAAATTTCAATATATAACAAGCATGAATTAAGCTTTTTTCCGCAAAGATTAGAACAAACACTTAGTAGTAAACACATAGTGTTCATTTTTTGTCAAGTAACATAATTTAAAAACTGATAAACAAATTAAAACTTTTAACGAATATGATAATCAAGTTTAAAAAAAAACGGCTTAAGATTTTTGTTCAAACCAATTATTTATCAAAATTTTAGTAATTATTTAAACGAAGCTTTTATTGTATTCAAAATTTTATTCATTTTCATGTAAAGCAATATTTTTTTTTGCTAGTATAAAAGAGGAAGACTGTGTTAAATATTGTGTAATAATTTCTTAGGGATAAAACAAATTAGCTATTTTTTTTAAAATCAGAATTGTTTATTTTACAGAAGAATGAATTAACTTCTATTTAAATAGATTATTGTTTACAATTTTTTTTTAATACTAATAAATATGATAGAAAATTAAATAATCTTTAATGTGAAATTATGATTTTTAAATCCAGTGTCTGTTATAAATAAAATGTAAATCAGTAGTAAAATAGATAGATTGGAAGTCAGGAAAGTTTTGAACCGACGGGAAACTAATTTAAAATATCATTTCCCAGTAGAGTCCTCTAATTTGGACAGCATGATCGAATATTGAGAATTAATTGAAGGTTTATTTTTAATAGACAGCATTTTTGATCCAATCCAGCTCTAATTAATCATTTTTAATTTAAAATAAAGAAATAAAATCGAAAAATAGATTAACAAAAATTATCATTCAAAAAAGGTTTTTTTTTTTTAAATATATTTTGTGTAAAAAATTGAATCCAGAAGCATATTTTCATATTTTTAGGTGTTCTTCTATACATGAAAATATGACTCTGCATTAAATTTTTAATTTAAAAAAATTGTTTAAAAAAATAATTTTTCAGCTTGTTAATTTAAATTTTGGTCTTTATTTTATATGCTTTTTTAAAAAAATTAAACGAATTAAGATCAAAGTTTTTTTTTTTTTCTAATAGATAAAACTAAAATGCTTTTTGTTAGAAAATAAATATACAAATAATTTCAAAAATGATATCTCTTGTTTTTTTAACTGCGTTTGTAAATGTTATATGTGCCAAGTACGACCCGTACAACGAGCAACAGGTAAGCGCATCTTTTTTGTATTTTGTTTTTTCTCAATCTTATAAACTGAACGGCTCAGTTCAAACAATGGCTCAATGACTGGGACAAGCTGACTTTTGAAGAAATGCATCTGGTGACCAAGCTGTTTTGGGCCGACGAGATTGCCAGCGATCGCGAGATTGATCTCCTAGAAAGCCAATTTGTAAGATAAAAACAATTAAACACTGCATGCAAATTTTGCTGCTCATTTCCACTCTTTCCGCTCTTATTTTTTTTATCTTAGCTTTTAAACTAGATTTTTTTAAATTTTTGTTAACAGGCAAGCAAATTTTATGCCAATTACACAAAACAATCGGAACTTGTAGTACAAAAATTGATCTCATCCAAATGGAATTTATACACTAATTTGACTCAATTTAATAAAAGATCTTACGTAAGACTAATTTTAGTCATCCTGATATCCCTGACTCATTCATACATACATTCCTTTCTGTGCTTTTATTTGCATGATAGCTCTAGCTACATAATCCATTTTACGAGGACCATGACTAATTTTTTTTCTTATTTAAAGGAAAGATCGGTAATGCTGTCGGCAAATTTTTCGCGTAATAAAATAAGCGAATTAAAAAAGTTCAATTGGCGGTCGTTCAAAGACGAAAATTTGAAGCGAGCTTTTTTGCGCGCTGTTATCGTAATCGGTGACTCAGGCATACCCGAAGGCAACAAAGTTCTCAGATGGAAACAACTCAAAGCCAACATGAACACAATGTACACTACATCCAAAATAAATCTCAGAAACAAAAATTTATCTCTAGATCCCAATATAACCGGGATTTTTCTATCTAGCCGCAACTATTCGTACTTGAGTACAATATGGAAGCTTTGGAGAGACAATAGTGGTAAAAAGATTAGAGAATTCTTTCCTGAATACATTGAATTGAGCAATTATGCAGTAAAAGAGTATGATTTTGCAGACTATGGTGAATACTCGCGTTCTAGCTTTGAGCTAGATGATCTGCCCGAGCAGTTGGATGAAATTTATTCTAAAATAAAGCCATTGTACAAACTGTTGCATAATTATGTGCGTCACAAGTTAAGAGAAGTGTATGGCTTATCCAAGACAGAAGGAGTCTTGCCAGCGCATATTATGGGCGATTTGTGGGCTCAGCAATGGCACAATATATTTGAGGACATTAAGCCCTATAAAAATAATACTTTGCTGGATGTTACACCAAAAATGAAGGAGAAAAAATTGACGCCTAAAGATTTGTTTCTGATAGCCGAAGATTTCTACACTAGCCTTGGCTTGGACCCGTTGCCCGATTCGTTCTGGAATAATTCGCTAATAGAAAAGCCTGATGATGGACGAGAGGTTAATTGCCACGCGTCCGCATGGGATTTTTATGACGGAAAAGACTTCCGCATAAAAATGTGTACTAAAGTGTCCATGAATGATATGTTCACTATTCATCATGAAATGGGACATATACAGTACTACATGAGCTACAAAGACCAGCCGTTTCATTTCAAAGAAGGCGCCAATCCCGGCTTTCACGAAGCTCTTGGAGATTTGATGACTTTGTCGGTCATGACTCCAAGTCATTTACACAAAATTGGCCTAATTGATCAACTAGAAGACAATAAAGGTTTTAAAATTAATATTATACTTTGCCATACCAAATATACTATAGGAATATAAGACTATTTTAAGTGTGACTTTGCCAGCTATACACTTACAGTACATTTCAGAACAAAGTTAACGATGTTTCGAAGCAATGCTTAAGCAGTGTTTATGAGCGGTTTAAGCTGTGTTTAAGACCATATTGAGTTCATCTAATGTTAAAAAGACATAGCGAAAATTTAAAGTATATGTTTAAA
>VANL01000437.1:0-34554 GCA_006352455.1 Brachionus sp. 'Tiscar' | reverse complement strand
AGTTCTATAAGAATATGCCAAGAAAAATATAATTCTAAATGATGAGCTATTTTTTTTACAATTGCCCCGTATCCTTTAGAGGATTAGCAGCCTTTTTTCGCTAGTTTCTAAAATTTATATTTTTTTAACTTTCTTTTCAAAATTAGTCCAATCTGGCCATCGAACTCGCCAGATATAAATTCATGTGACTACTTTCAAATATTAGGCCAAACAAGTTCTCAGAACGAGAAGAGTTTATTGAAGAAATTAAAAGAGAAGTGGCAGATATTATAAATGCTATTGAATGTTTAAATCAAAATGTGAGAAGTGTTAGAAAGCTAAAGTATAATATTGTCTAAAATAATATTAATTAAATAATAAAAGATAAAAGTTTGTGTTTATATTTTTTCCAATATTGATTAGTTAACTATTAAATATTATAACTATCAAAATAAAGCATTAACTCTGAGCTTTTAATCAGTAATTCACCCTTTTCTCTGGGAAAAAATCGGCTAAATAAAAACTAGCACTAAAAATTTAAAAATACTCAAAATCAAGACTTAAAATAAAGATTTTATTTTTTAAAAGCTTTTATTCAATTATATTTGCGTACAAAATTTGAGGACAACACCTTTGGTAGATCCAAAGTTTTTCGGTAAAAGTATTAACAGGGTTGTTTCGGACTTTTTTTCAAAAGTCCAAGTCCGGACTTTTTTTTTTAAATTTTTTTAAAAAGTTTATTAAAATCAAAAAGATTATTTTGGAAATAAAAATTTGATAATTGTGTTCCATAACTTGGATAAAAAATAGATAAGAGTTAACAAAGGTGTTTGGTTGAATACTTAAATTAAGAGTGCTATTAAATGTGACAAAGCTAAATTTTTTGATTTTTCAAATTTTATTTTTTTTCCATTTTAAGCATAATTAAATTAACATTTAGATGCGCTTAATTTTTTTAGATTTATCATATATGTGTAGACCGCCCTGGATTCTGAATTTAACTTGGACTAAAAAAAAAAATTTAAAGTCTTTTTTTTAAAAAAAAAGTCCGGACTTGGACTTGACTTGAGGCTTGGGACTTTTAAACAACTCTGAGTATTAAAACACAAAAGTTTTTTTAGATTTTAGAAAAATGGTCTTTTTTTGAAGTTTTTTGATCACATCTTCTCAAAAACTTGACGGAAAATAACAAGCCAAGACTAATTTCAATCATAAAAAAATTCCCTACAAAAAAGGGGAAAGCTTTCGAACAAATATAATTGAGTATTTCATGATCGTTTGTTCGAAGGTCTTTTTGAGGATATTTTATATGGACTTGATAATGTCTGGTGACATGGACTTATGAAAATTTCGCAAAATAAGCGCTATTAACACTCAAAACACCGAGGATTTTTTTCGGCCCTTTGTGTTATCTTTTCCTTTTGCTTTTTATATTCCATGAAAATAAGCACATTTATCAACAATTTGTCAAATCTGGTATTGTGAATTTCTAGAACAAAAAGAACAAAAATTCTCCTTTTATTGATAAATAAAAATTTAAAAAAATAAAATAATCAAAAAAAAATAATGCAACTTTGTGCAACAAAGTTTGTTGCATCTTTTTAACCTAAAATAATTTTTCTTCTGTAAATAAAAGACAAAAAATAAAACATCAATTAGCTTTAAATTGATTATTGATTTGGTTTTCCCAAAAAAAAAGAAAATCAAGTTTTTATTTTAGGCAAAAAAGATGCAATAAACATTGTTGCACAAAGTTGCATTATTTTTTTTTAATTATTTTATTTTTTTAAATTTTTATTTATCAATAAAAGGAGAATTTTTGTTCTTTTTGTTCTAGAAATTCACAATACCGTCAAATCTAAAATCTTAGAAAAATATTTAACTTAAAGCGCCGAAAAATTCCCTGGATATCTTTTAAAATAATAGAGTTATAGCTTTTTAAAGTTTGTCTCAATTTTTAGTCATCATCTATTAACAATTCTTAAATACTATTGATTGTACTTCAACTACATTAACTAGTCTCAGAGAAAAGGTCTTCTTTTCCTTTAAAATTAAATGAAGATTAATAAATGTTTGATTATTTTTTAAGTCAGTTTTAAAAGAACTTGAATTTTTTTCTTAAAAATTTGATTACCCAAAAGCAATAAATAGAAAAATCTTTAAATAAAATTTTAATGGAATAAAACTCACCAATTATTTGGTATTTTTTTGAGCATTTAATAGTATTATCGTGAGTATTTTCTATAGTTATCAAACAGTTTCGTTTGCTAATGCCAATGCATTCTGGATAATGTGGATTAAAAACTCCGACAGAATAGGATATTGAATTTTCTTTATAGGCTTTAAGGTTGAAAGATGGCAAAATTTTTACACAACCATCTCTTGAATCGGTGTACAAATATTGTGGTGAATCAAATGTCAATGAATACAGTATTTTGTTATAAAAAGGATCAGAATAAAATTTCATATTTCTAGCTATAGGTGATGCTCCATAAAAACAAAATCGTATCAATTCTAATGAAAAAAAAAATTTAACTAAAATAATTTTTTGTTGAGAGCAACAAACTTGAATCAAACGATTCTCGGTTTATAGAGAATCGACAAATTGCATTGTCTGATATTCTTGGACATTGATTGTGTTTTAAGTAGTTGCTTATTTGTACAATTACATTAATCAATTGCGAATTTCCATTTTGATCATTTATCAAAACAGGAACAAGAAATGTTCCATTTTGGTTAATACTTTTAGATATATCAAGATTTTTGGCGACTATTTTAAAGACTCCATTTTCATCAACATTGAATAACTTGCTTAATTGTGGCTGAACAATGTATTCTAGTTTTATGTTGGGTCTAACATTTTTTGGTTTTAAAATAAGTTCTGGAATTTCGATTGAATTCGGACCTGATGCTAATATGTAATAGGTATAGACCGGAAATTTCAGACTTGGTTTAATTGCTTGCTGAAAATTAATAATCAAATTTGAAAAGGCCACGTTACCATAACCTTTAAATAAATTATTAATGAACTTCTTTTGGTTTTGTGAAATTTGGTACAATATTAAATAGAGCAGAAATTAATGTCAAAAAGCTTTGAACTTTTTTTTTTTTTCTTAAGGTTTATACAAGTTCTGTAAATGCAACATTCTAAGCTGGATCAATAGTTAATGTTTGCTAATGATGTAAAAAATTTCTAAAAAATGGACCACAGCAAAATTTGCCAAAATTTAAGCTATGTAAAAATTTTCAGATTATCAGAATGTTCCTAATAATGAAACTATTAATGTTGCACCATGTGACATTTATAGAATTTGCTTTTGAAAAAAGTTATTAGGAATTTTAACATTTTTTCTGTATATCTGAATTGTGAAAATCAAATTTTTTTGATCACAAATAATGTGATCAAAAAATTATTTTAAGAATTTCATGAACAACAAAAAAATTTGTGAACAATCTTTTTTCGATCATTGATTGATTAGATATGGGACACGAAACTGGATTGAAGTGTTTGCTCAAGGCTTTGTTTACAGTATCTTGATTGGTTAAAAGAACAACTGGAGTAGTCATGGCCATTTTTTTATATTGATCAGCTTTTTCTTTAAAATAATTTAATTCTAAACTAAAAATTTTTAAAATTAATTTTTCTTTATCTGTAACTAAATTCTCAAAATCAATCTCTGAGTCAATATCAGAAGACATAGCATCATTAACACTCAAGTGAATTGATATTTTCATTAAATTATTCAAATTAAGCTATTGATTTAAAATATTTATGCACTTCTTTTTTAACTTAGAAAATCTATGTTCACCAACCCAGCAAGATTTTTCTGATCACAGATTAAGTAAACATATGATCAAAAATTGAACATGACCCGATTTTTGTTCGATTTTTATTTGAATCTCACATTACCCACAAACCACTATTTTTAATTCATCTATGAAAATATTACCATTATTATCTTTACACATCAGAATTAAATGGTACGAAGACATGAATTTTCCGTAGTAGCAGTAGGGTCCACAGTACTTGATGAACACTTTTTTTTGAATTGTATCTACTCCAAATCTAAATAATTAAATAGTGATTAATAAAATTATTTTCCAAATAATAAATAATATCAAAGATATAATATTAATAATTTACTTCATTTAGTAAGATCAAGACAATTTATTTGTTTAATTAATCTAAAAAATTTATTTTTATATATAGTAAGATGGCCTAACCGGGTGGCCTATTTTTTGTCTATCGACTTAGTTTTGTTTGAAAACTCCAAATTCTTATAACTGAATTAAACCGAATTTTCCGACTCACCCCCTTAGCAAAAGGGGTTAATGAGGTTATAGTTAACTCAGAATTGACTTAATAAAAAATACTTTGATTTAAATTTTGTTTTGTATTGATAGCTTAGGCAGAGAGCTTTCAATATCATGCTTATCTGAGCTATTTGGTATCTTGGTTTCTTGTGAAAATTTAATTTAGTGCATTAACCCATTTAGGCAAATAGGTAATTTGGTAATTTTTCGGACCTTTTACAAAAATATAAATTTTGACCACATTGATGAGGTCCTTTAAAAAAAGTATTGTTATTTTCTACCTAATAATGCTGCTTTAAAGACAAAATTTTTATTTTTATTTTGACGTAAAATTCAATCAAAAAAAATTCAACCCATACACACATTAAATAATCTCCATCTTACTATTTTAGATTATTTTATTGAAAATCCAAAGTATTTTAGGCATTTTTTAATTTATCATTAAGTCAATTCTTGTATAATAACTACCGTATTCCCTCGTTCGATTATGCTGCACCAAGCTACCAGCTTTTCGAGCATGCACCAAAGTACATCTCACCCATGCTAAAAAATTCTTAATTTGATATTTTAATATGCATGTCTTAGCTTGAAGTGCAGCACAATCGAACGAGGGAATACGGTACCGTAATTTTTAGCAATTAATCTTTCAAGGTTACATTGATATTCTATTTAGCAACAATTTGGATGGATGGAGACCTGCGTTATTAGCATAAATTTTTAAAATGACACTGGATTATTATCCTTCGATATTTTTTTAGAGAATTTTAAAATTATAAAAAATTTAATTTAAATAATTTCATTAATTTCCTTTAACAAATAAAACCATTTTTTTTGCTAAATAATTTCTTAAAAATAAATACTTTTCTAATTTATTCTAATTATTTAAATAGAAATAATTAAAAATTTAAAATATATCAAATTTTTTTATTCGAGTCATTAGATAAGGACATTTTAACAAAGCCCTTGTAGCTCAGTGGTTAGAGCACTAGTCTCGTAAACTAGGGGTCACGAGTTCGATTCTCGTCAAGGGCTAATTTTTCTTCTCATATTTTAAATTAATTTACTTTTCTGATCCAGTTCCAAGCAGAATACATTTGAGACCCTGTATACCATACACACCGATATCGTTATCAGTGATATCAAATTTCAATATTGTTTGATCTGATTTGTCAATTGTAAAATTTGAAACATATATGTAAAAGACTTCTTGATTGAAGACAGGACGATTGTCATTGGTATCTTGAATTTTTAAGATTAGATTCAAAGGTTCATTTGTTAGCTTTTTTTCTAATCCTTTTTCAAAAGCGATTAACTAAAATATTCAAAATAAGTGAAAAAATTTTAATTTCTATTTTTATTTTACTGAAATATTTAAGTTTTTGTAAGCTATTCCATGGGAATCAAAATTTGGTCGAATGTTTAAGGTATCGAAATCAAAAGGAACTAAATTAACCAGATTTAAACTTGACTTGGAATCTATATTTTGATCTAGTTGAAGATAACTGTCAATTTTTTTAATAGGACATCCAGTTAAAGAATTGTTTGGTTCAACGTTAGTTAATTCAAACTCAAAGGTGGAATTTTCACCCAAATCCAAATCGTAAACAAGAATATTTTGATCCATGATTGACTTGAAAACGACTGGTCCATTTTCATTTTCAACAATGGATGAATAGGCCTGCGTTATTCGAGAATTTTGTACGGAAAAATTTTCAGTGTTTATTGCAAACACAGGTTTGTTATCATTGATATCTAAAATTTGAACTATTATCTTAAAAAAAAATCAATTTTTGCTCCTTATAAATAAAATAATTAAATTTACTTTTGAAAAATTAAGCAACTCTCCAGTTATTCTGTGTCTTATTTTCAACCAGATTGTTACCAAACCATTTAAACTACTAAACAAAAGTGAATCACGATCAATTTTTAATCGACTGAACAATTGATTATTTTGATCAATGTAAAAGTATTTATCATTTAGCTCAAAATCAACATCTGAATGAAAAAAATAAATAATTAAATTCTAATTTTGAATATATTTGAAATTTAAATTAGAGATCGAATTTATCAAAAAAAAATGATCATCAAATTTCATTGCACAGCATATTTGAAACTTTTAAAAAATTGAGCAAAAAAAGCAAAAAGATAAATAAATAAAACATTCTTTTATTTGAACAATTATTGATCAATCTCAACATCAGCCACAGGCTCCACATCAGACTAAGCTCAAAAAATTATAGTCAGATGGCACCACTGTACATTAATTTATAAAGAAATTTTTCACCAGGAATTGTAAACAGATTTCTCAATTTTAATTTAAATAAAAGATTATTAATGCTGATGTCACAAGTGGAGTTCCTCAAGGTTCTGTACTTGGTCCCATTTTATTCATTATATACATAAATGATTTACTTGAATGTATTCAAAACAGCTCGAAAGCGTACGCTGATGACAACAAGATTATAGCCAAAATTGTAGATTCTTCCTTCGACATTGATAATATATGTAAGTGGTCACGAGACTGGTTTGCTCAGCTTAATGTCAAGAAGTGTAAAGTTGTCCATTTTGGTAGTAACAACTCAAAACATGATTAAAAAACTGAGTCATTTCCACTTAATAAATCAGTATGCGAAAGAGATATCGGTATATATATCAAAAATGACCTAAAATAGAACACACAAGTAACATATGTCACAGCTAAAGCTAATAGGATTCTGGGTATGCTGAAAAAATCGCTCAGATATCCCAATGTAAACAACATTAAACTACTGTACACTTCAATGGTCAGACCTCATTTAGAATTTGCCATAACTTCTTGGTATCCTTACCTGAAAAAAGATATCGATATCATAGAAAAGATTCAACGTAGAGCAACTATGATAGTTCCAAATTTAAAGCACTTACTCAACACGCTTAAGTAAATTCGGCCTGACGGACCTAACTACGAGAAGATTGAGAGGAGATCTGATCCAATTGTTCAAATTAAATAATAAAATTGAGTTAGTTGAGTTTAAAAATGGATTAACCTATGGTCAAAGTGGTCAAGTATACGGCTTAAGAAGAAGGCATTCAAAGACTCTACGTCGTGAACAGATAAAAAACTGTTCCTCGCGTTTCACATTTTTTCACAAATAGAGTTGTAAACATATGGAACCAATTGCTGGAAGAAATAGTTAGCGCAAGAACGTTGAACATTTTTAAGTCGAAATTAGATGCTTGGCTTATGAAAAAAGAAGCGACTGCTATAGCTCATTAGAGCTCTGCTCGGGTATTTTTTCCGAGTTGCAGTTCATATTACTACTACTACTACTACTACTAATATTGATAGAACCTAAGAGGTATTGTCAATGATGCTAGTAAAAACTAGTATTTTAAATATTTTTAATTAAATTTTCAGTACGTTTAAATGGAAAAAATAATGAGAAAAAAATTTCCTTTAATGTGAGCCATAGTTTTTTAAATTCTTTCTTTAGTCTGACATTTATGAACTTTATCTACTTTATGCCATATTTAACCATGCATTTCTATAACAAGTATGTATTTTAATAGAAAATTTTAATCCTAGCGAACCCGATTCCTACCACTTTTGTACTCCCGATTTGACAAAGCTCAATACGTCTTACAATAGGTCGCTTTGTAAAACCATATTAAATTTAATGGCTAGCGTTAATTAAAGCCGTAGAAAACATCTCTGATTTTAGATTAAAAATTTAGAAAGTATTTTAATTAAAAAAATTTTTTAATAAAAAAATCAAAATAATTATGTTGAAATCTCTTCTCTTTTTTTAATAAATTTTTAAACGCCAAAAGATAAATTTGATATAATTTTGGAGGATTGGTAAAATCCATAACCTGAAAGTGAAAGTTGTGAAACAACTCTTGTTAGTTTAAAATCAGTTTAAAATCAATTCAAAATTAGTTTAAAATCTTCTTGACCATAAGTTATAAAAAAGTTAATCAAACTTATAAAGAAAGATAAATTTTTATTTTTTTATGAATCAATTTTTGTTGAAACCAAGTTAAATTGTAAAATTTTCGTGTTGCCAACACTAATTTGCATTAACCACTGTAAATTAACTATGTAATTTTTTCAATATATTTAGATTTTGCAAAATGTAACCTATCAACTATTGAACTTTCCTAGTAGATGAAATAAAATTTGTTTAAAATTATTTCATTTTGGCTTAAGTTTTATGATGATACTTCATTGATAATAAATTAATTAAAATTAAAAAAATATATATATAAAAATAAGATTAATTTTTTATATAATTTATAAATTAATCTTTTTTTGGGATTAACTAAGACATATAAAATCACATTCAAACAACTTGATTTCTGATAAAATTTATCTTAATGTTAAGGGAAATCGAATAACGCCTAAAAGATTGAAAGATCGATGAAAAACTGCAACTCTTTTGTCACAAAGAAATCCAAGTTTATTCATACTAGTGTTGGGAACTTCCAAAAAATTTTTTGACAGCGAGAAAGACCGTCTAAGAGAACGGTTGTAAAAGCGAACAGCCAAATTGCAGATCTGACCATATAAGCGGCAAATTATTTTCGGAAAATTGCCAAAATTTTAAATTAAAATAGCAAAATTTTTTAGAAAAAATTCGAATTTTCAATAAAGTGTTAAAATTTCGAATTTTTTTTTTTTTTAAAAAATAAGTGATTTGTATTTAATGTTTGAAAATTTTTCATATGAACATGAAAGAATTTTTCTAGAAATTTTTTGCCGCTGATCTGGTCTGACCGCCTTACTTTGACCACATTCGTATTTTATTAAGATATTTATTAGTTATATTTAAAAAATAAACTTTGAACTTTGTTCATTTGTTTTTTATGATGATTTAAAAGAGAAAGAAAAATAAACTTTACCTCGATATAAGACACCATGAGCCAAAAGTTGGTCAGAATTAGATACAATAGAAGCAATGAATAGCTGCTGGATTTTTTGATCATATGCTCTATTAAATTTCAGGCGACCAATTAATGTATTCTATTAAAAAAAACTCTATTTAAATAAAAATTCAAAAACTTTAATTTACTGCAGGTTGCTCTTCTGGAATGGAAAAATGAATAGAGTCTTTAGATAATTGTGCAGCAACTTTTAAATTTGGCAATATTCGGATCTGAAATGTTTTTTTACTCGTTTTTACATCACCATTCTTGAAATATTCATTTTATAAATAATAGATAAAATATTAAAAAAATAAATTATACTGA
This sequence comes from Brachionus sp. 'Tiscar', assembly GCA_006352455.1. Taxonomy (NCBI): domain Eukaryota; kingdom Metazoa; phylum Rotifera; class Eurotatoria; order Ploima; family Brachionidae; genus Brachionus; species Brachionus sp. 'Tiscar'. Next base: position 25,032 of record VANL01000437.1, on the reverse strand, counting down.
TGCCAATATTCTAAAGAAATAAATTGATTTTAAAGAAAATTCTAGCTTCTTGTTCAAATGTATATTTCCGATCCATTCATTTTGAGTTGACTTGGATTCGTTTTTGACTAATTTAAACACATCACATGAATTTAATACGAAGGATTGGTCGCAAGATAGGCTTACAATTCGGTCTAATGGATATGGATTGCGAACATTAAGCTCATATAAAGACCCATTTTTGTATGTCAAACTAAATGGTACTTCTTTATCCTAAAAAAAATTAATGAAAGCTTTACAACAAATTCTCAATTTATTCTTAGATACTTCTTCTATTTCAAGCAAAAATAAAGTGTTAATTATTTTAGGGGTTCGATAGGAGTTTAAAATTAGAATTTTGTTTGAAAAATGAATTGTCTTGACACCATTTGAACAGCTTATTTGAATTATTTTCTCATAACTTGGTCCTTGAAAATTCGGTGGAAATCGGGCAATTAGAAAAATTCTTCCATCATTTTTATCAACATAAAATTCATTTGATTGTATTGAATACTCAATTTTATTATTGTTAAAATCAACAGCTCTAATAAACGAAACATTTTGCCTCAAACCTTCAAGAATTTTTAGACAGTATTTTTCAAATTTTGATTATTACTTGGAATTAGATCTGTTTCAAATGATTCACCATCCAGGGTTTTGATGAAGTAAAAATCTTCTTGACCAAAAGTTATAAAAAAGTTAATCAAACTTATAAAGAAAGATAAATTTTTCATTTTTTATGAATCAATTTTTATTAAAACCAAGTTAAATTGTAAAATTTTCGTGTTGCCAATATTAATTTGGATCATTTGAATTGGGACAAAAAATTATTTAACGCATACTAATCAAAAAAAAATAAAGAAGAGATAATCACGATATTTTATTTTGAGTAAAATTTTTATTTTATCTTTATTATGGTCAATAGTTAATTTAAAATGAAAATTTGCTCAAGTGTATCAGGTCGATTTTAATTGTTTTAATTTGATCAAAATTATTTGAAAGCTTAATCAATCTTCAATTTTTATAAAACTAGAACAGCTATTTAATTTTAAAATTTCTATTAAAAAATGAAAAAAGTGTCTCTATGTTTGAATTAAAATTAAAAATGACTAACTCTTTTCCTAATTATTTTCACTTTTAAATGTTGCTTTTTTTTAATCTTTGAGGATATTTCGTATTAAAGTTAAAAAAAATCATCTTTATCTTTTTCGGCTCTGGTTAAAAAGTTATTTAAAAAAAATTAAATAAGAAGATATTCAAGTTAAATATTTCAAATTTTGCAATAAATTCCATAAAAATTTAAATAATCATAAATGAGAGCTTAAATGTTGAAGAATAGCTGACTCTTTATTCATCTAAGACTATGTATTACTGAATCAAGAGCCAATATTGTTGAATTCAGCGAACGAGTCGCTCATAACGACTACATTTTGAATATATCATAAAGGTTAACAAAACTGAGTAATAAAATTTGTTGGTTGGAGGGAGATTAAGGCTAAAAATGTCAAAAACCTGAATTTTTTTTGAATGTTTGGTTAAGGGTTATGTCATTTTTGTTATGTTCTCTTCGGCTGTTCATAAATTCCTTAACTATGGTTCTAAAAGAATTATCTATTGTTAAATTACTCATCTATAAACTGCTAAATAGATCATCATTGGGAATTTATTTGAAATAAAAAAACTTTTTAGAAACTTTAATAGTTCTTTGAGTGTGAGTAAAATAAAATAAAAAGATTTAAAAAAATAGTAATTATTCTGCCAAAATTTTCATGTTGGAAATAAAACCATATTTTTTTAAAATTTTTATTTCATTAAATTAATTTGATATTAAATCTTAGTGGTAGATAAAATGATGTCTTATCCAATTTTGATTTTTTTTTGGATTCTAATCAAGCAAAACAAAATTTGTATTTATTTGATTAAAATTACACCACTTGATTAAAATTTTTAATTTGAAACTTAGACCTACCAAAACCATTTTAAGGTTTTTATCAGAGATAATTAGTGATGAATCATCTGCAAACATTTCAATATCTGAAGAAGGTTTAAATACTAATAGCTTTTCAAATATTTTTGATTTTTGAAAAAGGACTGATGAGTCTAACAATTAGACTGATTATTTATTAAAGTTTTAAATACCAAAACAACAGATAAGTAATTTATTAATTAGTAAAAAAAAACCAGGAGGTAAATTGATTTATCTCATCTTAGTGCAACATTCAAAATTGCATAATTTACAACATTCTTTTAAAACTCTGCAAGATTAGCAGAATAAAATTGAAATGCATTTGAGCGTGGTACATTTTGCACATTATTAACAGACTTTAGCAATTGATGCAACTAAGAATATTGCACAAATGTTTTTGAAAATTATTTTTTATTAAATTTTGATGAACAAAAAGTCTGGGTCTGGTCTATTATGTGAAAATATGAACAATTGACTGAAGACGAGAAATTTTTTATTTTGAAGTCAGCTATAAAATTTTTTAAATTTAATTTTTTTTAGAGGTAATACCATTTTTGTGTTAGAGTATAAGCTAAATTTGGACTTTATTTTTGGGAAAATATCCCATATTCAGGCTATTTGTCAGCTAATTCAATTTTAATTGTTATATGTATAATAAATTTTTATTCAAATTTGTCTTATTACAATAAAAGAATCAGTTTTTATGTTTTTTGACATATGAAGTTTTATGCCTTTGGAATTTTTCATTAATTCGCCTTACAATTCACACGGCACAGGGTTAATGTGTTGGCTTTCAGCTTTCTAAACAACATTTACGGTTTCTTGGGAACTAATAATTTCCGAAGTTGCTGCTTTATGGTAGTGAATAGCCTTTTGAGTAGGATTTCTTTTTCCATTTCTTCCATTTGAATGTTTTTAAGTTTATTTTATTTTTTTGATTAGTATGATTTTAGATCTATAATTTTCAATTATAGTTGTCAAGATTTTTATTTCATAAATAAATTTTTTACCTCGAGTTTAAATTGTTTTTTTTAACTAAGAATAAAAATTATTTTATCATATTAAAATTAGTGTTAATGTTTACATTCAATTAATTGTACTTTTTCAGGGTTGCTTTAAAGTCTCAAAAAAAGTCCAAGTCCAGAGTTAAATTTAAAAAAATTTAAAAGATAAAAGATTTTGACTCGGATAAAAGATTCTATGTGCACTTATGAAATGAATGATCAGCTTTTTTTTAGGTCCAAAACTTATTAATGTGTTATAGCTTTTCCTTACTCAAATGAAACGGTCTTTTGATGGAATGAAATGGATAAGCATTCTTTAAAAAGGATTCAATTCATCTCATTACATAAGATTGAAATGACAAAATGGTTAGAAATGAATTGAATGATAATACTTTTTTTAATAAGCCACCTGAATTTTTTATCATTTTCAGAAACGGAAATTTTTTTTTTCACAATAAAATATGCTTCTAGGGATTTTTAATGGATTTTGATTAGTTTCTAATTTCATTTTAGACTTTTTATTTACTAATCTTTTATGAGAGATATTTAAAATACCGGAAAAAAAAACACGGAAAATTATAGATTTTTATTTTAAAATAAAAAATATTTAAATTAATAATTGTTTTTTTTTTAAAGTAAAAAAATTTATATTTTCAATCAATTGGACATGATTTCAAAAAATATATCAACTAGTTTTAACGGTAGTTTACATCCAAATGTCTTAGAGAATACAGCTAATTTTTCATTTAAAGAGCAAATTTATTTAATTTCGTTAACATTTGAATTTCTTTGTATTTATCTCATACTTAAAGCGAAAAAAAATCTCATTCAAATTGAATATTGCTTACTCTTAGAAATGAATTTTATTTTTATTTTATTAAAAATAAAAATCACCTTGGATCAATTTTTTTCAAATAATAACTTATCATTAAACCAATATTTATGCTTAATTTTATTCTCGTTTAATTTTTTAAATATACAATTCTACTCGATTTTGTTCTACTATTCTCTTTTTCATCTAGTTTGCATAAAAATATATCCATGTTTAACAAGATTAAAAAAAAAACTAGAAATTCTTAATAATTTTTTTATTTTTTCGATTTTAATCGGAATTTTTAGTTTTTCGATGTATTTTGTTTATGGTTTTTATTTTAGAACTTCTTTTTTTTCAACCAAAATAAATAGCTGCTACTTTTATTTTTCTACCAAAAGCAAAGAAAATCAATTTAGAATAGTGATGGCTTTTAGTATTCAGACAATTTTAGCATTAATGTCTCTTCTAAACTATTTTTTTTGCCAAATAATGCTACTTAGACGAATTTTATTTAAATCAAACTTGGTTCAAAAACAAAGAGATAAAAAAAATTTTATTATTATTTTGAAATTTTTGACTTTTTCTTTTCTTTCAAATTTATCTATTGTTTCTTGGATTTTCAATTTAATGCGATTAACATTTAAATTTGAGTTTTTTGCTAAATTTAGTAGTTATTTATCAGTATTTACAATTTTTTTCTCTCTTTTAAACTCATTAATTTTGATTTTCGTCAATAACAAATTAACACAAGAGTTGTTAAAAATTTTCAAAAAAATAATTTTTTATTTTATTCAATAAATATTTAAATTTTTTTCCAATTTAATTAATCGTTTAATTGGTAATTTTATACATGCTTTTAAAATCACATTAAGTTTAACAGTTAATCGACAATTTTTATCAATTTATTTTTAAAAAAATATTTGGCCAAATTTAAAAGCAAATGGATTTTTTAAAAGACATGATTTTAAACGAAACTTCTTACAATCAAACACGAGAAATATCAACTCAATCAAAATTGAATCAATTTGTTTTCTTGACAACATATATTTTGGATTTTTTTTGTTTATTTTTTATTTACAAGACTAAACAAAAATTGAATATAATTGAGTTCAAAATACTTTTTAGCTTGTGGGTATCAATTGTAATTGTAAAATTTAGATTCACTTTTATTCTCTATTTGATGGACAGAAAGGATAAAAATTTTAGTCAAATTTTTTGCATAGTTTTTTTTTCACTTAATAGTATGGACATAGAATATTATTTGATTCTGTTCTATTATTCATTATATCATTTCTCATTCTTAAATCGTTCATCATTTTTTAAACACTTAAATGCATTCATTAACAGTTCACTTATTTTCTACATCTATTTGTTAACTACATATCTATTCATTGCAACCATGTTTACTTTGTATTCAATTTTAAATCAAAATGTTTTATTTTTTAATAAAAAAATGAATAAATCGTATTGCTTAAATTATGATCATTCATTTACAATACAAGTTTATATGGTTTTGTTGGCATTATCTTCACTCTTGTCTATTCTAACTTATTTAGCATCGGAAATATATTTGTTATTAAGAATATTAAAGAATAGCAAAAAAAAAAATCAACGGGATAGAAAAAATTCTAAAATTATTTTCAAATTTTTTTCGTATTCAATACTTTCGAGTTTGGTTTTTGTTTCAGCTGTTTCGAATTTTTTTCATATTTATAAAAATGAGCGATTAAATACAATTATATTTTATGTTATCTATGTTTTAATTAGTTTTCAAACATCTATTTTTATCGTTATACATGAAAAACTAAAGAAAACTTTAATAGAAACTTTCCAATTAGCAAGTAAAATACTGAAAAAAAAATTTTAAATAAAACACTTGAAATTTCAATTATTCGAAATAAAGAAAATAAATAATTTTTTCACTTAATATTTATCTAAATAAAAATGATGAAAATTCTTCACTTTTTGTAATTTAATTCTAAAATATCCTGAATATTCCACAAATGTAGAAATTAAGACTATCGAAAAAATTGAAATAGCTAAATTAGAGAAAAACTTATAGAGAAAAAAATGTGTCAATTATTAAAGAATATTTTTATTAGAGATAAAAAAAATGAATTGATTAATTAGAGAATATTTTTGTTAGAGAAAAAAATTTACCGAAGAAAAATTACAAAATTTTTATTGAAAAAAAATAGAAAAAGTCTGATAAACTAATTAATTAATTAATATTCCATCAATAAAATTGAAAATACAATAAGGAACAACTCTAAATTTTCTTTTTTATATTCATTAACTTTATTTTATCTTATTTTTTTTGTGCTTTACTGCTTGTTGACTTTAATTGACTACCTGAAAATAATAACAATATATTTATATATATTGAAAATATTGTCTGTGCTTTTCTCTATATTTTTTTCCCTAATTTATTTTTCTCTATTATACAAATTCTCTAATTTTTTTTCTCTATTTTGATAGTTCATCAAAAAAATCTTTGAGTGAAAAAAAATAGATTTGAATAAACCAAACAACTCTTTTTGTTCAACATTTTGTTCATATATGCTAGTTGGTTTAATTACCTTTAAAATAAAATAGATATATAGGCATGAAAATTATGAGAGCTATAACTAATACTAGTATTAATATTAGAAGCACCAAAGCAAGTCATTTGACTCGTTTTGATGCTTTTATGAGTGCATGGATGATTTGCGAAAAAATAAATTTTGAAATAGTCTTAATTTATAATAAAAATAATAATAATAATAATTGCTACGCTTATGCGTGAAGTCTGGATTAACCAGACTGATAGCAATATTTTAGTCTCTCAAAATGTTATCTAGTTTGTATTTAAATAAGTCAATTGTTTTCGATTGTATTACTTCATTTGTCAATTTGTTCCAATCACTAATATTTAAAAATTTATACCTCGATAAATAATTATTTGTAAGTTCTCTTCTTAATCTGTATCGATTACCTCATGTATTCTTTGAACTTTTTCCTTCCAATTGTTCGCTATACCAACTTATCTCATCAAGTTCATTCATGAACTCATACATTTGTATTAGATCACCGCGTCTCCTTCTTGTCGAAAGTTTTGTTAGGTTCAGTCTTTCCGAGTCTTTTCATATAGATTAGCTCACTAATTCCTTTAAAGCTTCGTGTAGCTCTTCTCTGTCCTCTCAATTATATCAAAATCTTTCTTCAGGGATGGATTCCAAACTGAGACTGCATATTCAAAATGGTCGAACGAGATTGTGTACATTTTTTAATAATACTTGAATCATGGTTACTGAAGCCATTTAACATTTGCCCTATAATTCTGTTTGCTCTTGCCGATGACGCACTTATTTTATTATATCATTTCATATCGGTATTTAATATAACTCCCAGATCTCTCTGTTCAGAAGCCTCCGTCAACTTGTGGACTTCATTTTATTTTGATATATAATAATTCGTTATTGGATTATTCCTACCAATATGCATATACTGCACATTTTTAAGTCTTGAGATTCATCGACCATTCTCTACACCATTCCACAAGACCATTAATATCATTTTGTAAGTGCTATTTCTTTATCTTTTCATTTAATTCATTAAATATACAATATACAGTCATCCGTGTATCTTGCAGTCATCCGCATACAGAGAGGATCTTCCTCTGAATTTTTCTGGAAGGTTCATTTATATAAAAAACAAAGAAAAGTGAACCAAGTACAGAACCTTGAGGAACCACACTTGTTACATCTAGCCAATCCGATTTTGCGTGACCGAGCACAGCTCGTTGTTTCCTATTAAGCAAGAAGAATTTGATTCTATTGAGTAATTTTCCTTTGATCCCAGAGTTCTTCAATTTTATGATTAACTTATTGTGACTTACCTGGTCAAATGCTCTTGAAAAATCAGTATAGACAATTTCAATCATATATCCTTGGGAGAGCTCAAATGTTGTCAGGTCAATACTCTCCATAAGGTTTGAAGTACAAGATTTCTTTTGAATAAATCCATGCTGGCATTTATTAATCAATCCATTCTGGCTTAAGTGTCCAATTATAACTTTTCGTATGATTTTCTCAGTGATGCGGCACACAATCGATGTAAGTGAAACAGGTCTGTAGTTCTTCACATTGCATCTATCACCTTTTTTGAAAATCGGATTAATGTTCGCTTTCTTCCATACCTCCAGCACTGAACTTGCCCTAAGTGATTCTTTTATTAACAAGTATAGTGACAACGAAACAACTTCTGCTGTTTTCTTTAGAAAGAATGGGCCAATATTATCCACTCCTGCACTTTTTGACTCGTCCAATTGACGAAGAGTTTCTAAAATGACCATTTGCGTGATGTCCTAATTAATGTCTTTATCGCAAGTAGCATTAGTTCTTTTCAAAAAATTTAATTCACTGACCTCATCATTTCTAATGAAAACTGATTGTAAATGTTCATTAAAACTTTCTGGGATTTCATTTTGTTCTATAATCAATGACAAGTGCTCTCTCTTAAATTAATTATTAAATGAATTGCTGGTTTAACTCTAAGTTTTTCATTTATATATTTAAAAACAAGTTTAGGATTATTTTTGACTGTTTTGCGCACTCACTAGCACAAGAAGATTTATTTTTTCCCGTAAATTAACCAAATTTTACGATGATTTTGATAAAACTAAAAACGGCCAAAAATTTTTGAAAAATGGCTTTTTTTTTCACTATTTTTTATTTGTTAAATTAACGAAAATATCAAAATTAAAATCGAAAATGATTCAAAAGTTTACAGATTGTAAATTTAAATTCAATAAGTATTTCAATTTACAAAATAAATTACTTTTTTACAAAAAAAGATCAATTAAAATTTTAAGTGACCCACTGAAAATTTTATTTAATTGAAAAAAAAAATTACCAAATAAAGAATTTCAATGTTCGAATCCTAGTCTAGTTGAATTTTTTTAAAAAGCAACAAAAAAATCAAACTTAAAAATCAATTTGTCAATAATCAATGCATTTTTTGAATAGATAAGTTATCATGGAGAAAGAAGAAAAAAATTTCTGAATTAAAACAAAATTTAAGCTTTGTTCATAGACAGCTATTGTATTGAAAATGGGAAAGATGAATTTAAGGATCAACAATTTTTTGTAAAAATTTTGTAACATAAGCATGAATTTGAATGTATGAAATGAATGCTAATGTTTTTAGTTTTCCTATAAAGAGAGACTGATGAAGACTAATGAATCTCCAATATTTAAATGGGAATTAATCTGGTAATAATGGAGAATTCCTGGATGATTTAATCTTTAAAGTGAGCTTGACAAGAAAATAAAATATTTAATCAATATTCTTTAAAAGCACGAAATAGTAGCTGTGATTTAATAGAATATAAGTTTTTTGTCAAAACACCAAGATAATATGCCTAGGGTTTATCATATTTTTTTTTTGAAAAATTTTAGTTTCTAATTCTTAAAATCATTTTAAAGGCTTTAAATTAAGAAAATAATAGATTAAAAAAAGCTTTATTATAAAAACACTATCAGACAAAATAAGATTTTTGAAAAACTAGTTGATTTTTTTTAACCAAACTTCGTTTGTTCTATTAATTGGCTTAAATGGTGGATCATATCCTGCAGTCATCATGTTTACAGAATCATAGTTTTTGGCCTCATCACCCAGAGCATTAATTAGAATGTCTCTTTGTTTCAGATAATCATCAGTAGTTGGATAACCTCCAAATTTTATCACTGCTACCGTCATCTCGGGCTCTTCCCTGAGAAAAGTATCTGAACTAGTAGGAATCGGGGTTCCTTCCTGTTTTTCAATAGGAACAAAAAAACCCATAGTCATCTTTGCCTGAGACGTTGGTTTTATGGTATCATTACTATTGTACGCAACTGTCACCGGAGAGGTCATTGAAATTTTTTCATGATTCTGATTGTCACCACTAATATAATTAAAAAGTTTGTAGAACATTTTTGATTGATAATCTGATTTATAGTGATCAACTTCGCCTTCCATAGAAGTCGATACCCACTTTGTGGCTAAATATTTTCTAATTTCCATGTTGTCTCCTAAGGTCTTGATTACTTCATAGCTGGGTCTTTCAATTTCAATGCCCAAAGCATTCTTTATTGATTTGAAAAAACTCATATTTAAAATTAAGAAAAGAATGAAAAGTTTTAGATTCGAATTCATATTTATTCTAATAATATTATGCAATATAAAACATTATTTATTTGAATTTATGTAAGCATGCACGGGTATGTTACATATTCCAACTTATTTGAAAAATGTCTATTTTTGGTAAATTATTTAACTAGGAGTTCAAATTAGTTTAAGTTATAAAATTCTGAAAAAAGAATTAGGATCAAAAACCTCGGTTTACGAGACTATAGCTCTTTGCTTTAAATTTTTAATTTATTAAATTTTTGCTTAACGAAAAAAAATATTCAGAATTTAAACACAAAAATAAACTAACAAAAAAATTAATAAAAATATTTAATAATTTTTAACTGAAAAATCTGATACAAAATATAAAAATTTTGTATGATTTTTACATGATTATTTGAGCGTGATCTGTTTAGTTTTTGAATATTGTGTGATGAATCAGGAGCCCTTGTAGCTCAGAGGTTAGAGCACTAGTCTCGTAAACTAGGGGTCGCGAGTTCGATTCTCGCCTGGGGCTTTTTTTTTGTTGAAAAAAAATAATCATCAAAAATTTAAATTTGTTAAAAAAGAATATTTTTATGAAATATTTATTATCTCTTTTATAATAATTAAATTTTTGCATTGCATAATATTATTAGATTAGATTTATGGTAATGTTTTAAAATTAAAGAGATACCTTTTTATATTAAAATATAAATTAAAGTCTCTTTAAATTAGAAATAAATATTTCAATTAAAAAATTAATTTCACTTTTTGAAATTTTGAATTTGTAAACTACCTTTTGCAATTGCATTTTTGAAACGAAAGATTTGAGTAAAGAAAAGTTACATTCAAATTAAAGCTTCAAAACTAAAAATTCAAAAATATATCTTAGCTAAAAGTAAAATCTTGCAAATAATTTCAAAATTTTAAAGCAAATATTTTAATTTTTTGTTAGACTGACAAAAAATAAAGAAAAAAATATTTTAAAAATTAATTAAAATAATAAAATACACTACACTTTCATTAAATACATTAGTCTTGATTAATATCTAAAATCAAAGTAAAGAAAAATTAATAAAGAATGGAGTACCTAAATTGTACATTTTGAATTAGATTTACAATTCAAAATATCGTTTAAATTCAAAGACTTTATCTTTAAAGCTTGTCACAAGTCCTGTCCTCGCAATAATATTAACATTAACCTTTGAATTAGTTAAAGAAACTTTAATGTTTTAAATTTAATGTAGATTTTAAAAAAAAATTTCTTTTAATAGAAATTTGTTTTATCATTTACCAGTTGATTAATTTGATTTAATTAAATAAATTCAATTTAATATAATCAAGTTAATTTTGAATTTTTTTTAGTTTTAAAAAAATTTTAACAAAGTACTTCTTTAAACATAAAAACCTTTTTAAAGATATTGAAAGAAAGATATTTTTTGATGATGATTTGTTTTTACTGTGACTTGGTCACTTGGGTACATTCACTTTCAACGGTTTTAAAATTTTCTTAAAATTTTAAAAGACAAAATTCTAAATAAACTTAACATAGAATGAGTTAATCAAATTAAATTTACTAATCAATTTTATCAACTAGTACAAAACAAAATATTTTTTTAAAATCTACATAACATTTAAAACATAAAATATTAAAATTATTTAAACAAATTTTATGATTAATATTTTGGCTTTAAAAATAATTATATGCATCATTTTAAATTTTGTTAAATTTAATTTTATTTTAGCATCAAAAAAAGTTAATGCTTTTATTATAGTTTTTCTTTCTTAAAAAGGAACAAAGTCACGTTTTCCAATCTTAGCTTTTTTTTAAATGTCATCAGTGGTCTATGCGAATTGCTGTTTGTGAGAAAATTTTTATCTTGGCGCTCAATGAATTGATCTTTAACATTTTCTCTAAAATAAAATAAATATTTAAGAAATTTTATTCAAATAAATCAAAAAAAAATATATTTTTTTTATTCTTGCAAATCAGCCGGCTCATTAAGTTCGTCTCTAAAATAGTCCATCAAATGATGTATTTCGATGACTCTATTTCGATTTCGTTTATATTCCTCTTCATCGTGAATTTGCTCAATCATTGTATTAGACCAATTTTTTATCTTGGAAATCATGTCATCTTCGCGTGAATCAATTTTTAGAATATGCACATCATGTGAAGTCTGTAATGCATTTACAACTGTGTCTTTATCAATATAAAGCTAAAAAATTTAAAATAAAATAAAATAAAATATGCAATTTAAAATAAGTACATCTCTTAAATCATCAGGGAAGTCGTCAGATACTTCACCTTTAATCACTTTTTCTAAAGTAGACAAACACAACTCTTGCAATTTTTCAAATTGAATATTTTCTAAATCTCTCAATTGACCAAATAGACCTTGAATCTGCTCAACAAAATTATTGACCATATCAGACAGATTTCTTTCAAATTCTTTAATAATCTCTTCCAGTTGGTCAACTATCTGAATTTCCAAGGACATCAATTTATCCGTTAATTTATTTACTTCTTCATTGCATTCGTCTAATTTTGCTTCTTGTACCATTTGATCTGTAATGTTATTCAATTCCTCAAAAATCTTGATTAAAATTATTTTTATTTAAAAAAAAAAAAAATTTCTATTTTCTTTATTTACATCTTTTTTATACTCAACATAAGTATTGATGGCCGCTGATGCTTCTTCAGTATTGATATCTTTGGCCTCATTGAGGCATTTCCAAAACTCATTCACTTCATTTTCACGCAAATCTTTTTGTGCTTTACCATAATCGTACATCTCTTTGCAAACACTGACAAATTTGTCATGATAGTCGGTCAAAAGTTCGTCTGCTCCCGGTGTGAGATTTAATTTTTGCCCCTCACTATCTTCATTATACAAGCTCAAAAACAATTCATCACTATTCAAGCCCTCAACATAAGCTTCCTAAGAGAAAAATTCTTAGAAAAAAATCATGCCAAAACTTTTCAAACTTTATTTAATTGAGTTTCTTTTTCTAATGTTAGCTTTTCTTGGCGAATTTTTTCCTCTGCCTCTTCATTACTAATTATTTGGCCAATATCTATTTCAAATCTCTTCAGGCCTTCTTCTCTCTATAAAAAGTTAAAATAATTTTTTTTATTAAATTAAATTTTTTTCTTTTTTACCAAACTTTCATCAACCAGACGATAATCCAAATAAATTATTTGCGTCAAATGAGCTAAGACAAATGGAACAAATTCTGGTTTTTCACATACCGGATTTCCTTTGAGACATAGGGTTTTCAGCTCTTTAAATTGTCTGAGATATAGAGCAAAGTCGTAGTCGTTAAGTTGATTGTTTCCGATAGAAAAAACTTCCAAGTTTTCCAAAAAATTCATATTTTCCAATTTAGATATTTGATTGTTGAACAAAGAAAGATCTTTAAGTTTAGTTAAATTTTCTAATCCTTCTATCTTTTCAATATTGTTGAATGACAAGTCGAGCCATTCTAAATTTTTCAAATTCTCCAAGCCTTCAATTTTTTCAATGACATTGTTATCAAGTTGAAGCTTGATCAAACTGTTGAATTGCCACAAATTTTCAATTCTTAATATATCTAGATAAATAAAAATTAAATAAAAATAAATTAATTGAAAAATCTTACTTTGAAAGTCAAGCCTCAATGATAAAACTTCTTCATAAGGTATGCCCTCTTTCTTAGCTATAATTCCAGCTTCATCTTTAGGGCCTTGCTCTTCAATGCATGTTTCCAGCATTCTATCATCAATGACAGATGGTTCAACGGTGTCATACAAACGACTCATCTTTCAACTGGTCTATTCGTCAATTTAATTCTCTTAGATCGTTTATGAATTTTCAAAGTTTAATATTTAATTATTTCAAAAGAAAAATATTACTATGGCAACTGTTTAAATGATGTTTTGTTTAGTTAATTTTATTTGGTTTAATTTAATAAATATTATTTTTAATAGATTTATTTTATCTCAGGATTAGGTTCACATTAATTCAATCGACCCAACAAATGGTAGTCTATTCGATTGAATTTAAATGCTAAATTTTGTTAAACAGCCCTTTGAAAAGAAAACCAAAATGACTAAATGGGCCACATATTATACCTTTATGATGGCATAATTTTCGAATAGCTATGAGTAATTTTAACAGATTGACCAAATAAGTTCTAGTCAGAAGTAACCGGCCCAATAGAGGTGGTAATATCTATGGAATGATCTGTCTTTAGTATTAACCAAAAATTAAATTAAAAAAAAATATTTAAGTTTTGTGAATTTCATATTGGTATTGGTCCAGATCTTACTAGTGCATTTTTGAAAAATGGGAAAACGATTTTAACGCTTTTTGCAAAAAATTTCTGCATGCAGAATTATGCACAGCACTCAGAAATGATTTAACATAGTTTGTTACACTAATAATTTGTCTCTGCATTAAATTATATCAATTCAAACACTCTTAAAAATATTTTAAAAGATAAATTTTGAGCATGAGCATAAAAATTTTGATCAGAAACTTCAATTTGCAAGTAAATTTTAATTTTTCTCTACTTATCAATAAATTTTTGAACATTATTTTGGAATATTTTAAATTATTTTGAGTGGTTTTAACATTTGTTTCTTCTGCAAAACAAGATACCATTTGTTTCATTATAAAATTCTAGACAAATAAATTAAGCTTATCATGCTTCATTGGGAGTTAATTCTGAGTAAAATGTTTTTAATTTAGAAATAAATCATCAAGCATCTTTTTCTTGCTGTAATATGAAATTTTGTTTTTTTTAAATGTTTGTTTTTGATTTCTTTTTGTCAAGGTTTTGTTTTTCTTTTAATTAAAACAATTTTACTAAGCAACCATCATTATTGAAAAAAAAATTGCTTATTTATTGATTTTGAATTTAAAATTCTTTGATTTAGTAAAGACTTAAAATTTCGTGCATACAACCAAATCAAAGTAATACTAAAAATAACTAAATCAAAAAGAATCTCGAATATATAAAAAAAATAAATTAAAAAACCTAACATTATTGTTACATTCTTTCAAAACTGAGTTTTAAATTTTTAATAGCGACGAATTTGTTTATAGTATTTATTTTTTGCGATTTTTTTTAATTTTTAAAATTTTGTGTAAGCCAAAAAATTTTTTAATTCTTTTAGAGTTATTAATTGAAGAATATTTTTTTTTAATTTTAGAGTGTTTAGTTCTTAGTTGATCAGGTCTGATTTTTAAAATTAAAATTTAAATGAATTGCTTTTAATGATATATGCTCTACATTTCAGCTCAACATTTTTTTAAAGGATATAACTAGAAGAATACCTGATCTTTCAAATTCAGGTTGTTTCAAAATGCATATTCTCGCATTTAAAAAAATTGCGATATCCATGTATAACTGTTTTAAAAATTTAGTTTGAATTTTATTCAGTGTTGCTTCTATATCTGATTTTATAATTTTTACTTAATTTACCAAAATTTACTTTATTTTAGCTTTTTTCAATGATTTATTAAAAATTTTGAAAATTTATAGAATTTTAAATAAATTTAGGAAAGAATTGTATCCGCTAAAACTTAAATTTTTTTAAATATTTTTTTATTTCTCTTTTAAATAAATATTTAGCAGAATTTAGCTTATAATTGGTAAATTTTAGTAAAAAACAGTTAACGTAAAAACCTAGGAAACTACCCTGGGATTATAGGATGTTTATAGCCATAACTACAGTCAACTCGCGTATTGTTGAAATTGTGGACGGATTAACATCATATTCATTTGCGAGATCCTTCGTTTTTTTGCCATTTTTGTGTGATTTAATAATATTAAGTTTTGTTTCAATAGTTAAGACTTTTCGTTTTTTTGTTTCGTTTTTACCTGAATCGATTTCTTTTGTTTTCATTTTAATTAGATACAATAGCAATTTTAAAAGTAATTGTTTTACTATTATTATTATTATTATTTTTTATTTGTTTTTCTGTTCGAGCATGCGCTCCTTCAGATAAAAAAAAATTAATAAATAAAATAAAATAAAATAAGATAAAATTAAATAATTAAAACAGTTTAAAATCTTTTAAATTTAAAGTAAGTTATTTTTCATTTATGAATGAAAGGATAATAAAAGAGCTGGGAGAAAAAAGAAAAAAAAACAAAAAATAAAGATAAGATCTTAAGAGTCAGAAAAAATTTTGTATAATTAGGTAGCAGCTACATAGAGGAGTGGGATTCGTAATAAATCTAGAATCGAAGCCTCTTTGATACTCCGAAACAAGTCTTTTAGTCAATGAAACTGAATAATCAAGAGCATTACGAAGGTAATTTTCTAAGAGATTACTTAATCTGTGGTCAATTTTACTGATATTCAATTTATTTTCTGCTTCATAGAATAATGATTCAGAGGAGGTTCTTAGAGGAAGTTTTAGAATGCAACTAACAGCAGTATTTTGAATAACTTGTAACTTTTGTAAACCTGATTCGGAGAATGAGTTAAGACATGCAAAATTATAATCCAGAATTGAGCCAATAAGTGCCTTTTAAAGACTAGCTAGTGTATAGTGGTTGAGCTTCCAATTTTTTGAAGACAAAATTTTTATTATATTGAGTCTATTCATGCATTTAGTCTTTACTTCTTTAAGGATTATTATTAAATGGGTATTTATAATACTTATTTGGGTGTTAAAAAAAAATTTTTTTGGGTATTTATTTTTTGTGAAATTTATTGAAAAAGAAATAAAAACTGGGTACATAAAAATTATTGTCGAGTATTATAAAAATGATTTTTGGGTATTATAAAAATTATTGACTCTACATAATCTATCTTCCACTTTTTTTTTCATATGAAACCAGCACATAATCTCTTGATATTCTATAATATTTGGGAATGCTTTAGAGAAGCCATTAATGATAGCAAAAGCTGCATCGGAAACAAGAGCAGTTGGTTCTAAAAAAATTTTTCCTAATTTTTCTACTCCAAACTTAACACTCGAAAATAAAAATCTAAAATCTTCCGTTTTTTCATTGGAACTTACCGCTAATCCAAAAGGATGAAAAACTCTATTTTTATCAGTAGTTCCTACAATAAGAATAGGGAACCCTTGCCAAACTAGCTTGTAAGTAGCATCTGCATGAAAATGGGTAGAAATCGAACTAATGTTTAATAATCTTATTGATGAGAGAAAAAAAGAAAATTTAGCCCCGTTAACAGTGTCTTCATCATCACTTATCTCTTCGTCATCACAAATCTTTAATTTGTTTATCAAAGCAAAGACTTTCATCAAAGTACAGACCAAAAAATTTATTAGTTTTAGAATAGGGAATTGTTTTGTTGAATAACTGAAGTCTAAATGTATTATTAAATTTCTTATTTTTTGTGAAAATTGTGTAGCTACATTTATTTGGGCACATTTTCGTCTTCCATTTGGATAACCATGGCTCTATTTCTTTTAAATAGTTATTTATTTCTCTTTCAATTTTTCCTGTCTTTTTAAATATGAAGAAAGTAATCAGATCATCAGCAAACAGGAGTGAGTATTTTTTGCTCGAAATATCAGCTTTGGGAACATCGTCAATAAATATGCTAAAGAGTAAGGGGCTTATTACTGAGCCTTGTGGGACGCCTGCCCTAATTGGAAATGAATTTGATGTAAAGTCATTAATTTTTACCTTGAAAGATCTGTGATACAAGAATGATCGTATCCAGAGGATAAGATAGTCAGGTATTTGAGCTTTAATTAGTTTATAGAAGAGACCTTCATGCCAAACCTTATCAAATGCCTTAGAAATATAAAAAAAGAACCGCACACCTTTTTAGATCTGCAAAAAGACTCAGATATTTTTTGAATCAAAAAGATAAGGTTGTCTGCAGGCTTCTTTAATCATCTAAAGCCAGATTGTTCATTTGCCAATATTTTATTATTTTCAACAAATGAATAAAGTCTATTGTAAACTATTCTTTCCAGTAATTTTCCAAAACAACTTGTAACACTTATTGGACGATAGTTATTAGGGTCGGAAGGAAACTCTATTTTTTTTAAAATCATAGAAATTTTGGCGATCTTCCAAGCTTCAGGGAAAAAATCATGTTTTAAGCAAAGGTTAAAGAACTCTAGGACTCTTATTAGGAAAGGATTCGGAAGATTTTTAAGCATTTTATTATGGATTCCATCAAAACCCATTGCCGATTGATCTTTAGCTTTGTTGATAGCTTCTTTTAGCTCGGATAGTGTAATTTCAACAAATTTAATGTTTCTTGTTAAAATAATCATTGAGAAATTTATGAACTTCTCTATCAGAACTAACATTGATAAAGTCATTATTCAAACTAAATGTATCTTTAAGAATTTCACCAAAGCAGTTACCTTTATCGGTTTCTGAGTCAAAAATGCTATTTTTATACTCAAGTTTATTAATTTTGTAATATGATTATGATTTTCTAAATTTGTTTATCTTATTCCAAAACGGTTTACTAGATTTTGGATTTTTGCCTATTTTATTAATAAAATTTGACCAATTTTTGTTTCTAAACTCTCTTAATTTATATCTCAATTCACTTGTTAATTTGTTGTATAAAGGCCTAAATTCCGCATATTTTGATTTTAATCTTTTTGCTTTCCTTCTTTATCTAATTGTATCAATAATGTCTCTTGGTAATGTTTGCCTAAATAATTTACAAGATTTAACTGGGATAGACCCGCTTGCAGCATTATTTAATTCATTGGTAAGTTTACTAGCGAAAGCCTCAATGTTATTAAACTCGAGATCAGAGCAGTCTTCAAATTGGCTGTTGCAAAGGAGACTCTTAAATTTAACCCAGTCAGCTCTGTTGAAGTCATAACTAAATTTCTCAAGGCTTGCTTGGTTAATTCTAATGTAATTTGAGTTTAGTTTTAATTGTACTGGGTAGTGATCACTTGTCATGTCCCAATCGTATAGAACTTTAAAGTCATAAATTTTATCAAGTAAATTTGGTGAGGATATATATATGTCAAAAATTTCATAATAGTCCCGATTGGCAAGATGAAAGGTAGGTGAACTTTTGTTAATGAGGGCAAAATTTTTGATAACAAAAAAGTATTTATACATTTTTGTTTCCTTAATCAGTCAATAAAAATTTATAGTGAGGTGTGAAATTTAGTAGTGCTATTAAAATATTTTTTCTTTAGTCCAGAGTTGTTTAAAAATCCCAAAAAAAAGTCCAAGTCCGGACTTTAGAATTTTTCCAAAAGTCCAATACTTGCTTCGCTTCAATAATAACCACATGGGACGACAAACATATCATTTTTTCGCAACAATAACTACCTGGAACGGAAGGAATTTATTTGTCCTTGATTCTGCCTAATTGATTTCAGATGCTTTTTATTTTGCTGAGTTTAATTTAATAAAATTTAAAAGATAAAAGATTTTGACTCGGACTTTTAAAAGTCCGAACTTGGACTTGACTTGAGACTTGTGACTTTTAAACATCTCTGCTTTAGTCTCATGGGATCAAAAATTTGATAAATGTACACATCCATGAGCTTGAGGTTTTAATTCTGGTGAAGAATTAACGAAGCAACGAAGATTCTGAAATGGAACTTGAATCAACATTTTTTTTATATTATTTAAATAGAATAGTCTCTGTAAAAGCCCAGGTGAATTTTTTTATAACCCCATTTTCTAAAAAAAAAATTTAATTAGACCCCCGGGTCATTGATTGTTTTTTGAGAGTAAAATCTATAAGTAAACTTTTTTTTTAATTAACAACTTAAAAATAATATAAATTAATACCTTTTGGTTTTTGATAAAAAGCTCTTTCTAAAAAATTATTTAGTAATATTTAAGAATTTTTTAATTAATTAGTTAATATTGGATATAATTCCATTTGTTTTTGAAAAATCAAAATAAGTCCTTTATTGAATCAGGATTATTTATTTGTCAGTTTTTTTGAGAGGCCCTATATATTTGAAAATATTTCAGTAGGAGAAAAAAACTGAAAGAAAATAAACTTTAGTTCAATAGTTCATTCATTTATTATTAGAATAATTAAAAGTTTTTCTTCTAAAAATAAAACGGAATATTGTAAAATGAGCTGGACTAATGGTCGACAATTTTCAGTTATTACCGATGATGAATTGAGACAATTGAAAATAATTAAAGATTTTAAAATTAACTACGATCTGACTTTTATTAATTTCGAAAAATCAAACAGACTTGAAGATGTTAAAGAATCAGGTGTTGCAGGGGCTATACCTAATCAAACTATTAGAACATTTGATATAAAACTATTTACAAATAAAGTAACAAATGTTTTTAAAAATGAAGAATTCACAAATGATGAATTTGAATATTTTAGAGAGATATTTAAAAATACAAAATTAACCGAATTTTTATTTGAATTTTATAATGATATCAAATGTTATGGAATTTTTTTTGTAAAAGTATTTGAAAAAATTTTCGAAGATTTGGATGAGAAGAAAAATTTCAAAGTAACAAGTGAGAGCGAAAAAAATGAATATGATCATGAAAATATATTGAAAATTTTATTTGAAATATTTAAAAATAAATTTCATCGCGATTTTCAAACTTGTTATGAAAATTTCATGCTTAAATCAGATAAGAATATTAAAAATGATGATGAACGTATATTTCAAGCAAGAAAAAATTTTTTTAAAGAAAATGAATTCCTTAAAAAAATGAATAATATTTTTGCAAAAGACGATATTGAAAAAAATTTCTTTGATTTAGCAAAAAAAGCTTTAGACTACAAGCTTTTGGATATAGTTAAATTAATTTTTGATTGTTGTTTCATTAAATTAGACGATGATGTTAAAATATACATTTGTAAACCACTCGAAAGCAAAATTAAAGGATTTTGCACAAATGGTGAAAACGTTTTAACTCATTTTTTTCGAACTAAACATCCTTTGAAAAGAATCAGAAAATTAGACATAGATAATTTAACTTCTCATGATATTGTCTATAATTACACGCATCACCAATGGTCTTATTTAGGAAGAATATTTTTTGCTCTTGAATATTTTTTGTTTTTGAGTTTTGTCATATTTTATTCGCTGAATAGCTTGAAAGTTTCAAAAGATTACTCTTTTCCACCTGAATTTAAATGGGTGAGCTTATCAATTTTAATAGTGCTTATTTTGATTGAAATAGGTGAATTTTTAATACTTAACATATACTATTTTTATTTATTTTCAAAAATTTTTGAAATTGTAAATTTTGTATTGGTAATAATTACATTTTCGATCTCTGAGGATGATCTGCAGCGAAAATCAAGCTATTACTCGGTTTCACTTTTATCAACTTATTTGTGCTTAATTTTTAGGTCTGAAAAACTTTTTCTGTTGGGAACTTATATTTATACTTTGAGAAAAATTCTTTTCAAATCATTCAAAGTAATGCCAATAGTTTTTGTGATGTATAATGGAATTTATCTTGCACTGAGAGTGCGGTCAAGATATTTGACCGAGCCTGGCCAAAAGCATAATGAAAAAGAAATTTCTTTTACTGATGACTTCTATTCAATAAATATGATTAAATTGTCTGAAGTGTTTTTGGGAAATTTTGAACGAGATGAGTTTGGACTCGGCAGCGAAGGATCAACTAGGGAAACTTTTAATAATTTTTTGCTTATAAATTTAATGATTTATACGATGCCAGTTTTTTTATTCAATCTTTTTATTGGTATTGCAGTAGAAGAAGTATCAACACTATTGGAAAAAGGCCAAATGCATTTGATCAAAATTCGAATCGATTATATTATGAAAATGTTTTATTTATTTAATATTTTAAATTTAGAAAAATGTTTAGGAAATATTTTTTTTCCTGGGTATATTTGGCAAATAAAACGCAGAAAAATACCAGCACTTTATAGTATGAGAAAATACTTCTTGTTAATGACTAACAAATTATCAAATTCAAGATGGGGCGCCACATATGAAATGGAATTTGGACAAATTAATGCAATAAAAAAGAACTCGCCAAAGAAGCCAATTAATGCCATAGATCCTTTAAAAGTTTAATTTTTTTTAATTATTTAAAAAACTTGTTTGGAAGAAAAACTTTCAACATAAATATTTTTATTTTTAATTTTATTAGTTTTTCAATTTTATTTTTTTTTATTTATAAAAAGTCCATACAAGATGAATTTTTAAAATATTTGAGAAATAATTAAATCAATCATTGAGAAGCAAATTTTTGTATCATTCAAAATTATCAGAATAATGTATTGAGGATATTTAGCAAAGGAGGAAAAGCCTTAACAGCGGTTTTTCTAAGCAAAAAAATTTATTTTATCGTTTTTAGATTATTTTTATAGAGCTCTCAAGTGTTAGTAGGTGAGTTGAAGTTTGTGCAAGTGGTCTAAGTTTAAAAACATAAATGTATAAAATTTTAAAACTAAAATTTTAGACTATGAGCCAAGTCATCTAAAAAAAACTTGCAAATTAAAAATTATTTAAAAAAAAAAAGAGTAAAAGATTACTGATGTGGGATTTGAACCAAATATCAAGCGCTCAATCTTGCTCAAATGATTTTTGCAATCATGAAAAAATATTTTTTATTTTTTTGCAAATTCAGATTTATGCAAATTTGAGACATTAAATTATTCAAGGACCAGAGGTTAAAATTTGGTAAAAACTCATTAGTACTTGAAACAAAAATTTAAATTATTTAAAAAGAAAATTGACTATTGTAGATTTAAGTGAAAAAAATTATTGTATTGTTGAAAATCAAGAAAATTTCATGAAAAAATGGAAAATTTTAGTTGAGAATATTTTATTTTTTACAATTTAAACTTTGATATTTGAACGTCTAGTTTTTAATAAAGATTGAAAAAAATTGAAAATAGAAATATTCTTCTTCATTGGAAACTTTATTTAATTGGCAATTCGATGCTATTGATGCTTTACCACATTATTTAAAAGACGTGGAGCGAGTCGCTGAAGGAAAATCTTTCTTTGCACTCGACCAACAGCCATACGTACGCAAATTGTTCAGCTAAGACTTGATTTAAATGGGTCCAAAGATCCCGGCAAAACTTTTAGCCAATAATTCCAATATTGGCTAAAAGCTGTTTATATTTTGGCTTGAGGGTAGGACACTGATTTATGGCGCCATTTGATTTATAGAATTTGCAGATTCTCACCAGTATGTTCTTTCCAATACAAATATGAATGCTCCATTATATTGCATTTACAAATTTGCTTTTGATTTTCTTTTGAATTTATTTTTTATAATACTCAACAATAATTTTTATAATATCCAAAAATCATTTTTATAATACTCGACAATAATTTTTATGTACCGAGTTTTTATTTCTTTTTCAATAAATTTGACAAAAAATAAATACCCAAAAAATATTTTTTTTAAAACCCAAATAAGTAATATAAATACCTATTTAATAATAATGCATTAATGAAGTGTTAATCAGCCGACTACGATAAAGCTACTAGCCTGTTGATTAACCTTGAAATTGAAAATTTATACCAGAAAAATTATTTTAATTTAAAAAAGGTAAAAAGAGTTTTTTGCACTATGTTGCAGCATTTTTTTAAATATGTTTTTGTTTTAGTAAATTTTGATTTATCAAAAAAGGAAGAATTTTCAATGTTCTTTTTGTTTTTGAAATTTAAAATACCAATTTATCAAAGTTAGGAAGTTTTTTTATTATATTAGTTTTTGTTAAAATATACTAAACGAACCACAATTTAAGTGTTTAAGATGAACCGCAAAACACAAAAAAAAAATTTAAGATATTTTTTTTAATTTTTAAATAAATACTAAACATGTTCTATCTCACCAACACGTCTAATTTTAGATATGAAAATGCTTGAAATATTAACTTGAAATTATTTTTTTTCCTTGAGACTTAAAAAGTATTTGAAACATCGCACTTTTTCTATGTTATTTCAACATTGGATACATTTTTTAATTCAAACAGAAAAAATTAAACCATATTTATTCGATCCTTAAGTGCCAAGAATAATAGGACTTTTAAAAAAAATTAAAAAAAAAGTCAGGACTTGGACTTGGACTTTAAACTACTAACTTATTTTGAAAATAAATAAGACTCAATTGATTATTGATCAGTTACAATTTAAATTTTTTTGTCTTTTAACAGTTTTAAACTTTTTTTTAAACATTTTTTTAAGGGTCTGAAAGAGAGGCTAACTATTTTTTAAATAATTTACCATTTCAGCTGCCCAAAAGATTATTTTAATGAAAAAAATTTAATTTTTTTTGTATTGTATTCATGCATATTGTTAATTGGAAAGAAATAATATTTAAAATAGATTTAAAAAGATAGAAAATATTAAAAATATGTTTAGATATATTTGACGCGAAAATTCTAAGAATATTTTCTAAATATAAACTTCTGAGTAAATAAAAATAATTAAAATAGAAGACATATAGAAAAAATTAAGACAAGTTGCGCAATTGAGAGGAAATGAAATGAATGGTAACAAATTGGAATTTTTTTGGTTATTTAATTAAACGCGGGTTTTGCAATTAGCTAGGATTTCCGATTGATTTTAATATAAAATAAATTCAAATATAAAAAATTTTAATTAAAAAAAAGATAAAATTTAGTCTATTACTATCAAAAAATCGACCAACAAGCATTTTTTGAAATAAAAACATGTCGGATTCTGCAGCACAGCAAATAAACAATACTGAGACTGTTAACGAACAAAAAGTCGAACAAGTTTCTCAACAACAAGACCAACAAGAACAGCAAACAGAGAAGCAAAAGACTCAAATTGTCAAAGAAGTATTGCAAAATGGTGTAACTGGCACTGTTAAGTGGTTCAATGTCAAGAACGGATATGGTTTTATCAATCGAGACGATACCAAAGAAGATGTGTTTGTTCATCAGAGTGCAATTATTAAAAACAATCCAAACAAGTACAAGAGAAGTTTGGGTCAAGAGGAAAAAGTTGAATTCGATATTGTGAAAGGAGAAAAAGGAAACGAGGCGGCCAATGTAACTGGACCGAATGGAGCTCATGTTCAAGGTTCGGAATATGCTGCCAATAAACGTAAGCCAGGTTATAAACGAAGAAATAGACGCCGAAACAGAAAATCAGAGCAAGAACAAACAAGTGGTGACGGAC
>VANL01000436.1:0-34600 GCA_006352455.1 Brachionus sp. 'Tiscar' | reverse complement strand
AGTTTTGAATAGTTTGAAGTTTTTTAAGGTTAGAATCAGAAAAAGAATTTAGACAAGGGAAGTTATAGTCTAGGATACCTTCGATGTTTACCTTTTTTTTTATAAATGAAGAATGTAACTAGATCATCTGCGAAAAGCAATAAATTGGGGATCGTTTTGGTGTCAATTAAATTTAAATGGTGTCAATATTCAGAAAAAAATTACGTTTTATTAAATTACGTGTTAATCTTAATTTATATTTCAAATTTTGTAAAAAGGATTAATTAATTTAAAAATTGAGGAGAATTTATCTTATTTTGTTATCGATTTGGGATAAATTTTATTCCATGGATATTAATATTAAAAATAAAATTTATCCAACACTTAATTATTGCTATATACTGAATAAAATATTTTAAAAATTTTTAATAACGTCGTCATTTCACAGTTCCATTTTTATTTAGATAAGATAATGTAAAAATGCATTTTTAAAAAAAAACTTTACTGACAACATAATTTAAAATTTCTAAAGCAAAAATGAACATTTCATTTGAAAACTCATCAAATATCAATGAGGATCCAACTCCGTCATTATTTTACATAATATCAATGCTATGTGTTCTAACATCAATAGTGATGACAACTCTAATTGGAAACTTTTTAGTCATCATGGCCATAATGACCACTAAGTCACTAAAGACTGTTACTAATAGTTTTATTTTGTCACTAGCCGTTGCCGACACCCTTGTGGCGATATTCGTTCTTCCACTTTCCATCTACATGGTTATATTCGACAACTGGATATTTGGCAGTCTATTGTGCGATTTGTGGATCAGTTGCGATGTCGGCTTGTGCACTGCTTCGATTCTCAATCTATGCTGCATTAGTCTTGACCGGTACTTTGCCATCACTCGACCACTTAAGTATTCAAGACAGCGCAGTCCCAAACTAGCCAAAATAATGATCACAATTGTCTGGATCGGCAGCTTTCTGATTACATGCCCGCCAATTTTCGGCTGGAGAGACACTAATCGAAAGCCGAACACCTGCACCCTTAACCTTTTGCTTAGCTACAGAATTTATTCGTCTCTTGGCTCATTTTTTTTACCTTGTTTCATCATGATTTTTGTATATTTAAGAATTTTCAAAGTTATTCACGATCGGGAAAAGTATTTGAAAAAATCGGCCAATTCGGCAACCACTTTCTCGTTTATGAGCAAGGAAAAAACAAAAAAAGTGTCTGAACGTGACGAAATATCCGAAGAGAAGCGCTCGTTTGCCGATGTGATGAAAAAACTTAGAAGAAAGTCGGACATGGATGCAGTCAAAGGTTACATTTTAGACAAAAAGTGCTCGAATGCATCGCTGGTCAATTATCGGGCTAAAAATTCATTCACTAAGCTTTCGAATCCAAACAGCCTGGTGGGTGAGAAATTGGCCGGTACGGCGAGTGTGCGCTACAAGACCTCATCTATAGGCTCGTTTAAATATCCCGATGGCAAGCTCAGAGGCGGAAATCAGGAACAAATGAGGCTTCTGAAAGAAAGTAAGGCGGCCAAGACACTTGCCATAGTAGTCGGCGGTTTTATTCTATCATGGTTGCCTTTTTTTATAATGTATGTACTTGAAGCCATTTTGCCACCTGGCAGTGTGACCAAGGCGCTGTGTGATTGGATCACTTGGCTTGGCTATGTAAATTCCGCGATTAATCCGTTCATTTACGCTTTTTGCTCTAAGCAATTTCGATCCGCTTTTTATCGAATATCATTCGGAAGTCTGAAGTCAACTTCTCAAGCAAGTTCGTTCAAATATCAAAATAATTTGTATATTTTGTCAAATAATTTTTATAAGATTAATCAATCAAATGGCACATTTAGTAATTCGAATCAAAGTTTCCCAATGATTGTCTCGGTAGGAAACAAAAAACGAAACAGTCGAATTGAAAATTTTTAGTTTTTTACCACTACACTACTGATGAAACCTTAATTTTTTCTTTTTTTTTTTAATTAAATAAAATATTGTAACTAAAATAATTAATAAATTTCATTTTATTTTTGTTTAGATATTTTCGATTTTTCAGTTTTTTACAAAGTTTTTCATCAAATTCAAGCTAAAAATTAGACATTAGCTTTTTTCATTGCACTTCTAGAATCAACTTTGTTGCTATTCAAAGTACTTTCTAAAGGCACCAGGCACTGACAGCATACTCCAGTTGCTGTCTATCCACTGAACAATAGAATAAATTGATGGTCTTGCTAAAAGGATTTATTTTTTTTTCTTAATTACAGTGGTGCCGTCGGCTATGTAAATTTTTGAGCTGAGGCTGAGGTTGAGACTGAGGTAGAAGATGATTTAGTTTTTTTTTTTTGATAAATTTTTAGCTTCAGCCTCAGCGCAAAAAGTTTCAAAGTCGATGGCTCCACTGTAGGCCCTATAACACTCTATTTGCTGTAGCTGTAGCATTTCTGAGTTGAGAACTTCATTTTAAATAACTCTGATTGCAAAAACTTAATCCCATAAAACTTAATCTTTAATTAATAATTTGGTAAAATTTGTGAATATGTTGTTAATAAAAAATTTGATCCAAAAATACCTGCTTTTGCAAACATCTAAATAATGTGGAGAAAAAAACTCATATTAATGTTATGGACTATAGTTCGAAGACTTCTCTAGCAATAATCGACCATTTATTTATCGAAGAAAATCCTGGTCTAGTTGGTTCAATTAAATTTATTGCGGCCAAAATCAAATTAAATATGGAATTAAACTTAGCTCACTTTAAATTTTATGATTTATTAAATGATCTTTAAAGATAGATTTTTATAAATAATTGTATTCTTTTATATTAATTTCTACTAACTCTTTCCGTATGGTAAAAGCCTATCGAGTAAAATTTCTTAACTTAATAATTATTCAGTTGTAAAATATGCATTTAAGTTTAAATATTCTACTCCTTTCTTTTTTTTATTTTTTTTTATTTTTCTTTACATATGTACTTAATTTGTCCATGGGACTTAAACTCAAACTTAAATAAATAATAAATATAAACAGAAGAAAATAGGAGAGAAAATCTTATGAATGTCTCTGTAGTACGGGGCGCATGTTTTAAACCACTTTAATTAAAAAATGGCGGACCAGTTTTGACTGGGGATTTTGATAATTATGGCTTAGATGACCAACTCGATGCAGTCACCTCTGTGTCAGATCGGAGCCTTAGCTGAAAAAGGTACTTTGAAAGGAGATTTAGCTTGTGAATATGTTGTTTAGTCATCAAACCGGTTCTAGATTTTTATAATAAAATTTACTTATTGTCCAAAAAAAATTTTTCTATTTTATTTAAATTACATAAAATGAAATGAGCTTTAAGCTTTAATAATTTTTATTTTTTTCTGACCAATTCATTTTTTGTCCAGATATTTATTAAATATTGAATTAAAAACTTTGAATTTTTTGTAAAATTAATCATAAAGCATTAAATATGTGCTTTTTTCGAATCAAACAAAAATTATTTTTCACGTTTCTAACGAAAAATTAAATAAATTTAAAAATTCCTGAAATCATAATTTTTTTTTAAAAAGCTTTTATGTTTTTAAAAATTTTTTTTGTTAAGAATTAATTTTATTTTCAAAGATTTTGTATTGTGATGAAAATTAGATTGAAAATTTTTAAAAAGATTCTCAACAAAAAATATAGACTAAGTATAACATTTTTGTTTTAATTTTTTTTTTATTTTTGTTCAATAAAAATCATACATAAGGTTTTTTTTTAGTTGTTGGTGGAATATTTTTCTTAATTTTTCTAATTAATCATGATTGGAAAAAAATTAAAAGATCAAAAAGACATGACAACGAACTTCAAAATGAAATTGAAGAAATTTGTAAAATACCACAATTGAATTTTAGTCTTCCTTTGGAAAAGTTGAAACCAAGTCCGAAATGCACAATTCAACAAAATTGGGGAACTATTGACGCATTTGATCACAAATGGACATTAAATAAAAATATTCAATTAAAAATAGATTCAATTAACTGCAGCTATCGCAATGTTGAGAGAATTGATGACTTTAGTATAAAATTGGGAAAATTCTCAATCCTAAAAGAAAACCAAATTATTCTGCACGATGTTGTTGAAGTGGAATGCATTGGCAAGATTAAAAAAAATAATACAGTAGCTAAATTCAATAATTTATATGTTCAAGTCGTTGATAATGAACCATTAGTAAAATTTGAAATTGACGAAAAAGATGAAAATGGATGCTATCCATACAATCTAATTCTTTTAAGCTATGATACAGTATCGAGAGTATCTTTTACTAGAAGATTAAAAAAAACATTTGATCTAATTAGAAAAACAGATAATTTTTATGTTTTAGAAGGCTACAATATTGTAGGCGATAAAATGACTCAAGGTTAGTTGAATGAAAAAACAGTTTTTAAATTAAATTATTTGAAATATTTTAGAATTTAATATTCAGGTCCGAGTTTCTTAAAAATCTTAGCGAAAATTCTAATGGAAAATTTGTCAAGACCAGTGGGTTTTTGAATTTTGAATAGGTCTTATTTTTAAGAATTTGAAAATGAATTGTAATTACTAAATATGAATTAAAATTTAAATAAGCATTTAAAATTTTTTTGATCAAATTTGAAAAAAGAAATTTGATCAAAATTTAAACTCAAGTTGTGCTTTCTAATTAATAAATAAAAAGTAGAGAGAAAAATCGAAAGTTTTTTAATACTTTAAAAGCAATAGATTAAATTAATTATTTTATTCTATTTAAAGCACTTATTCCCATATTAACTGGTAATACTGAAGACGAATTGCTTAGTGCACTGAAAAATGATCCGGATGGAAAGTATGCTGATGAAGTATATCCATTTATTTGGAAAGAATTGCATGAAAAAAGTAAAATTAATTATAAGGAGATAAAAAATTAGTAATAATTTAACTTTTTTCTTTAGATTATACTTCAATTTATCTTGATGATTGGCCACATGTTGGTGCTTTCACATACAGAATGAGAGGCTTTAAAAATCATGTAACTAAGCATTATCCCAAGCAGTATCAAATTTACATGCGACAAAGAGAAATATTATCAAAGAAGATCAATGATTATTGTAATGGTGACACTAAGAAGCGCAAGATTATGATGAATCTATTGACTAATTTCAAAGAGATCTATTATAAAAGACAGCTAAATTTAGCAATTATGCATTATATTGAAAACTCACATGATTCTAATGATCAATTACACTGGTTAGATGACGAAATATTTGATTTTCTTCAAAATGGATTCAGAAAGCATCTTTTTGATGATACAATAATATTTTTGTATTCAGATCATGGACCAAGGTTCAATAAATTTCGATCATCACAGCGTTATCTTGAAGAAAGACTTCCGTTTTTTTCAATCTATCTTCCTGATAGCTTTGTACAAAATAATAAACAAAAAGTTAAAATTTTCCAGAATAATACAGCAAAATTAACGTCACCTTTTGATATACATGCCACAATTCGTGATTTAACATGCCTAAATATGGAAAAAAACAGTGATCGACAACGATCTATTAGTTTATTTGATAAGATTTCCGTCTTCAGATCATGTGATGATATTGGAATAGCACAACACTTTTGTAGCTGTTCAAGAGACTGGAAATCAAAGAATATCAATTCTAGTTATATAATAAATGCAACAACTTTTGTCATTAAATCGATTAATGATTTAACAAAGCTTAGAAAAGACTTGTGTGAGCGTTTGAAGTTAAAAAAAATTATTTCAGCAGAACAATTATATTCAAAGGATAATTATCTGTTTAGGCTTTCATTTATTACTCTACCTAATAATGGAGTTTATGAGGCAATTGTCCACAAAGGTGAGCAAAAAAAATTTGAATTTTATTCTAAAAACTTTAGCATCAAATCTAAAAATGATATTAGTCGAATCGATTCATATAATGAACATCCGTGGTGTGTTTCAAAATTTGGTTCAATCCCTGATATAATGCTACACTTAAGAAAGTTTTGCTTTTGTTTTTCAAAACAAGCTTCAAATTCAACAGCTAAATCAGTGGTTTAAAAATTTTAATTAATATTGTTTTGTGTTCTTTAAAAGTCTTTAAATTAAATTGCCTTCATAAAATTAAGAATTTTGTAATACCATTTACAATTTATAAATTATTACCTGTATATAAAATTACTTAATTTCTGTTTTTTTTTTTTTTTTTATTTTTTTAGCCTTTTCGCTCCTTGTGGAGCATAGGGTGGAGCTCTATCTTGTGCTTCATATAAAGTTGTTCAACCATCTCTAAGTCTAAGGTTTCTAACAGAGGTCTAATTCTGGAAAATTTCTTAATTCTGAATGAATGGTGACCAAACGAATAACAATATTGGACCCAAATTTTACTGATTAAGTGTCCATACCACAATTACTATAGATGGGATCCTACTGTTTCCCATCTTCGCAAGTCTAGCTTGCTAGCTTGTTACTATAATTATTATTATTATTAATTCCCAGTGCTCTTTTAATTAAAAAATTTTGTCTTATGTCTAGTTCATTTAGTTTATTTTCACTAATTTAGTCCAAATCTAGATGATTTCGAAAAATTGATTGGGAAAATTGCTAATAAAAAAACTGACTAAATTGGGACATGCCGATTTTGATTTACAACCAAGTCCTTATAAGGAGTAAAAACTCCTTTCAACTTTTTTCCACTTTTCTTCAATTAAATTACAGATGAAATTACTGTTACCTATTGGGAGACCTAAGTATTCTGCATTTTGAATCTGTGATATCTCAAATCTATTGAGGATAAATTTATTTATGCTTTTTGAAAGATAATCGCAGCAGATTTAGCCGGATTAAAGTCTATTTTCTAGCTTTGAGCAAATTTTGAACATATGTCCATGATTAATTGACAATGTCGAGGTCTAGTTGCCTGTATTACAATATCATCAAAATAACCTAAGAAACATTCACCCCATTTATAGATGCATCAAGTTTTAGATCAGTACATTAATTTAGGAGATCATCTATAAAAAAGTTAAACAAGTATAGCGATAAAACATTTCCTTGTTTGACACCCTCAGTTATTTCCATTATATTTCCTATTTTGTTCTGATATTTAACTATAATTTTCGAGAGACTGAAGGAGTAGAATAAAAGACGACATATTCTATTTGGTACATTGTTAATAAGCTTTTCTGTAGCCAAATTGATTAATTTTTATTTTACTAAAGCAATCCAGTTTATAGTATTTATTCAAAATAAAAAAAGCATAAAATACTCTAAAATGTGATCTAATGATTTAATTTTGTATCTTGAGCTATTTTTTATTAAAGACAAATCTAACTTGGACAATATTTTTAAATAAGCTAAACATCTAACAAAAAAAACATCTAATTAAAACATCAAAAAATTATAACGGGTATTCAATAATAAATGACCGTTTTTGTTTTGTTAAAAAAAAATGTGTTCCTGTCAGCCAAAATGGCTGAAATTTTATACTTTTAAACTAACACCTTTCTTGTTTAAAAAATGGGTGTTATTAGCTTTCCACTTCTAGTTATATGGCAACGGGCCCAAATCACCTTGACCGACTTTTCAGCAAAAATGTCTTCGAAGGTTTGAATTTTACTAGTTTATGATATACATATATTCTGATGTGAAATTTAATGCTGATTAAAATGAGCCATAAATGAGCCATAAATTTCTCTATCATGTTCCGTTCGAAAAATATCTTTAAAAAAACCGCAAAAAAAATGACCACTTGATAAAATTCCAAAAAATGCTCTTTTTCGATTCTTTTTGCTATAACTTTCTATAGTAACATTGATTTAACACTATCATAAGCTAATAACACCCATTTTTTAAACAAGAAAGGTGTTAGTTTAAAAGTATAAAATTTCAGTCATTTTGGCTGACAGGAACATATTTTTTTTTGGAAATGTTTTATCGCTTTACCCGTTAATATCAATATTATACTATTTTTAAACCAATTTGCATTTTTTACTGTAATTTTTACACTAAAATTTCACATTTCTCTAATTATTATAGAATTTAAAAATTTATCGATTTTTGAAACATTTAATCTTACAAAAAAAATGATCTTCCCGTTTATAAATAGAGGTTTTGTGAAATTGAGTACAATAGAAAATTCTTATGCCTTTTATTCTAAAGGTTAAAAAATAGTTCTGTAAATGCAACATAGTGCAACATTAAAAGTTGAATCAAATGGCAAAGTCTGCTAATTATGTGCAAAATATCTGCAAAATTGCATTACACTAAAATACATTAAAATTTGTTTCTGCTAATTTTGCATAGTTTTACAAGAATGTTGTCAATGATTCAATTATGAATGTTGTACTATGTTGAATTTACAGAACTTACAAAACGTTCTTGAAATAAGTTGAAAGCTTGCTTAAGCACATGCTCTAGAGCTGCAATAGAAAACAAAAAAAAATTTTCTAGAACTGCTTAAGCAGACTAGAACAAGTGCTTAAGCACTGCTCTAAACACTGTCAACTTATTTCTGAAACTGTATTTTTTACCTTTGCAATATGTTGCATTTTCAGAACTAATTTTTAATCTTTTCAAAAGTTATGTTTTCTTTAGGATTTCTTTATTTAACTTTTATTTTTCTAAATCAAAAAAATAAAAATTTATAAAGAAAATTCCTGAAATAAATAAATTTTTATGATTGATTTTGAAATTTTTTTAAAGCATTTTAAAATTAAAATAATTGCATAAGCATTATACATTTTCGTATGCAATCATGTGTATTCTTGATTTTTTTATATTAAATAGTTCAGTTATTTTGGAATAAATAGTGAAAAAATATATTAAAATTACTCATTTACCTTTTTCCTTTCTCGACTCTCTCAATTTTTTTATTCATTTATTTTTCAATTTTTCTAATAGAACATGAAAAAATTTAATTTTAGAAAAAAATTAGGCCAGGTTAAAAAAAAAATTAAAAAATTGCTTGATAAATTTTTTTCAACATTAAAGTTTGAGAAAAAAATTATCGCTGGCATATTTAAAAATAAAATAAAAAAAAAATTTATTAGAAAAACAGAAATTTTTATTTATTTTTCAACCTGATAAAATTAACTAATTTTAAATCATTCAATTTTATTATTTTAATTAATTGATTTTTTAATAATATTATTAATTGGTTAGTCAATATTTTGAGTCAACCATGCGACAAATATTACAACTCGATACAAAAGTTTTAACATTAGATAAAAATTAATTGTGTACAATGAAAAAAAAATAATAAAATCTAATTGAACATAAATGAAACAATTACATATGAAATTAATTTTCTTCGAAGCTATCTTCCCAAATTTTTGGCATCAAATCGTCTAAACACTCTATATCCATTGTTTTTAGCTCAATTTTTTTCTCCATTTTTTTCAATGACTTTCTGACTTTTTTCAATTCCATCTCAAACAAATCATTCTCATCTTCATTAAACATTATCTTCTCATCAATATTTTCTTCGTAAGAAAAGCCTCTTTGGTTTAGACTAGGGGCAAAAACAGTATTTGAAGGAGCTAGTAACAACTCCGACAAACGTCCATCACCGAAAAGATCATCAAAATTATCGTATTTGGAGCCAATAAATCTTTCAACTGGCGGATGCTCTTCTTCTTGAACATCTTTCTTTGCACACTGAATTTGCTGAATTTCATTTATTTTCAATTTAGAAAAACTCTTAATTATTTTAGGTGTATTTTCTACTTTTTTAGTAGGAGTAATTCCAATATTTGACTTATGACGATTTGATGTAGTATTCAGCACATCGCCAAGAGCTCTACGTGGCTTACCTGATGTATTCACAAGCTCTTTGACATTGTTAATCAGAGCTTTTTTTTCTAACGAAAGAACTGGAGTGCAACTAAGTTTGTCGTTTTTAATCTGATTGTTTGCAAATGATTTTGTGTTTGTCAAACCAAAGGCTTTAGATCCTGATAGACTGCTAAATGTGGTCGAATTTTCTTTATCAATTGCTTTAGAAGTCATCTAAAAGTATCAAAGCTTAAGATCTAATTTAAACAAGTGATGATCTTAAAATTTTAAAATTTGATTTTAGACAAGTATACACTTGAATTTAAATGTTTTATTTTTCTTTCAAAAAAATCGGATTATTTTATAGCTTAACTAAAAGGAGGTTTAAATGTGCTAGTTTTAAAAATAAAAAGATTTAATTTTAGATTACATTTAAATCTTGCAAGCAGATACAAGCTGACCATTTCTTGAAATTATTTTAAATTTTCTTTTATCTAAAGCTACTTAAATCTTTTTTTCATTTAAAAAAGCAAAATATATTAGTAATTTTATAGATAATATAGTAATTTTCAATTATTTAAATCATCCTTTTTTATAAACTAAATTGAAATGTGAGATAAAATTATGAAATAGAATAAAAACTTCAGATAGTTCACTAAAGACTTTAAAATGGAATTTATTCAGCGATAAAATATTTAAAATATTTTTTAATTTGAGACTTAAAATTAAACTTTCAAATTTATTTTCACAAAAATAACTAGTTAAAATTACTCAAATCAAAATTTCATAGTATAATTTTTCTTTCGATATTGCACATAATTTTTTAGCTTTAAAAATTTTTACAACCGAGGGCATTTTGTCCAAATTCTCTTGAAGAAAGAGAATTTTCTTCTTTATTTTAAAAAATTCAGAGGAAATTTTTCCTCTATGTCATGCGTATTGTAAATTGTCTGCTGATTGCTTTGACCAATATTTTTCAGAAATTATTATAATATATTTATTTTTATTTTGGACAGTTGTTTTGCATTTTTAAAAGTTTTTATTTTTTAAGTCCCAAATATTTTAAATAATTAAAATCATAATTGATATTTTTAATTTTGAAATTTTATGTAGAAATTTTGTAATTTAAATTTAAAAAATTTACAAAAAAAATATATTAGCAAAAAGCAAATTAATTAATACAATTTAGTTTTCAGTTTTCAAGACCCTTATTAATATTTGACTCTTTTTCACTTAGTGACAAAATTCTAAACATGGTAAGAGCACATGATCATCTCAATGATTGGCTATTCAATATGTTTGGCATCCATAAGAACATAGTTTTAAGCATATTTTAAAAGCTTGTAAAAAAAATGTCACGTGTTTTTATGTTTATATTCCCAATAAGTATTTGAAACTCTTATTTATTAGTTAAAAGAAAATATTGTTTCTTTTTTTAGATTGATTTTTAAGGTAAAATTAAGACATGTTTTTTTCCCAATTTATTAAATTTTTTGTGAAATTAAAGTACCAAAGTGACTAATTTCAATGTGATTTTTTTTACCCAAAGATTAACCCAAGTTTTTTGTCAAGTATTTTTCGGAGATTTAAATCAACTTTATTTTTGATCCTTTAAAAAAAATTATTGTATAATTAATTTAATTTAAGATTTTTTTCAACAATTTATTTGCTAGGTAATCATTTTATCTTATTTTAAAATCTGAATATTTTTTTTTTGATGATTTTTTTCTTAAGACAAATTCAAAGACTTGAGAAATTTGAAATTTTTAAGTGAGAAAGCAATTTTTTTATTCAATTGTACTTATATTCGATTTAGAGAGGCCAAGAACGCTTCTTAATTTAATTTGATTGATAAAATAAAATAAAATTTATAAAATTTTGTTTTTATCAGCTTTTAATCTTGGTCAGCAAATATTTTATTAAATGATGATCGTTTCACAAAACTCCTACTTTAGCTTTGAGATAAATACTTCAAAATAAAATTTTAAAAATTGAACATTTTATATAAAAGCGCAAAAGCTTTATTTAATCGGCTATCCTGATTAGACTTAGGAAAGAGTTATTACATAAAATTTTTTGCATCTCTATATCTTGTCGAAAATTATGCAATCAAAACTAGTTTGGTATACAATGCATATGGGACCATATTGATTGAATCAACTATTTTTTTTTCATAACAGCTTGCCGAGTGGCCCAGTTCTCTTGATCACTTCTTTTTATTCAAACAAAGCACTTTTTTTTTCAAAAAAAAATTATTTAAATTAAAAATTTTCCAACAAAAAAAAAGAAAACGCAAATTTTAAGGTCTAATTTCGTCGTAGTTTTTTTTGAACATTGAATTTTTGCCATGTTTAAATTGGCTTTTTTCTCAAAATAGGTGATTTCTTGAATAATATTAAAATAATTTAGCAAATTTTTTTATTTTATCTTAAAGTAAGCAAAAAATTTTTGATTAGACACTTTGACTAAACGATGCCTAGACTTAAATAGAGCAACATTCAAGCTTTACTTGCTATCAAAAAATTATGAGCCAGGTTATGTAACTAAATTTCATATTCAATGTATGTAACGTAGCTAGTTTTTATCTTATTCTAAACGAAAAAGAAATGCTACACTTCACATAGAATGCATATAAAGGTAAATGATTTAAGGCGTGTTAAATTTATTCAAGAAATAAAAACAAAATAGGCTTTGAACTCTTTGAAAAATTTAGTCTAATTGCTAATATTTTAGCCAATATTTAGAAAATGTTGCCAAACATCTTAAGGATAGCAAAAAGTGAAAAATTTCTAAGGCTAGTTTCTAATCGATTTGTTTCGGCCGTGTCCGATTCACAAAATAGCCTTGCATATCGAGAAGACTTTGCCACTCGACACATAGGTGTCAATGTAAAAGATGAGACTGAAATGCTAAAATTATTGAATGTGAAATCCTTGGATGAGTTGGTTGACAAGACAATTCCCAAGAATATCCGTCTTAATCGAGATTTGAATCTAAGTGAACCTTTGAGTAAATTTTAATCAAATTATAATTGAACATTTTCCTAAATTAATTGATTTAAAGCTGAGCAAGAAATGCTCGACTATGCAAAGCAAATAGCTTCTGAAAATCAAGTCTTTAGATCGTTTATTGGTCTTGGTTATCACAATTGTCACATGCCGCCTGTAATTTTGCGTAACATTTTTGAAAATCCTGGATGGGTGACACAATATACTCCTTATCAAGCTGAATTGTCCCAGGGTCGTCTTGAGTCGCTGTTAAACTTTCAAACAATGATTTGCGATTTCACTGGACTAGAATTTTCCAACGCTTCATTGCTAGATGAAGCAACTGCTGCCGCAGAAGCTATGACTCTATGTGTTAGGTGAAATTTGAAAAAAAAAATTATTTCTAAAAATTTCAATTTTTTTTTATTTTTAAAGAAATAATAAAAGAAAAAAATTTTTGGTATCAGATCGTGTTCATCCCCAGACAATAGATTTGGTCAAAACCAGAGCCGAACCGCTCGGAATTGAAGTTAGAGTTGAAAGCTTATCGAAAATGAAATTCGATTCAAAGGATGTATCAGGCTTTTTATTCCAGTATCCAGATACAGATGGGTCCTTGGTCAGTTTGGAATGTGTGATCAAAGCGGCCAAGGACAATGGTACAGTTCCAGTGGCTGCGACAGATTTGCTTTCGTTGTGTTTGATTAAGAGTCCGAAGGAGATTGGTGCTGAAATAGCTTTGGGCAATGCTCAACGATTTGGCGTGCCTCTCGGCTTCGGAGGACCTCATGCAGCTTTTTTTGCATGCACAGACAAATTCAAGCGCGACATGCCAGGCAGAATTATTGGCGTTTCGCGTGACTCCAATGGAAAATCAGCCATGAGATTGACTCTTCAAACTAGAGAGCAGCACATTAGACAAGACAAAGCCACTAGCAACATTTGTACTGCTCAAGCTCTTCTAGCTAACATATCTGCTTTCTATGCTGTCTATCATGGACCTGAAGGATTGCGCAAAAAAGCCAACCATGCTCACTTGCACACTCTAGTACTTGCTGAAGGCTTGAAACATTCAAATAATCAAATTATGAATGAGAATTTTTTTGATACAATCAAGATCAAACCTAATTTGTCTGTTGACGAAATAAAGAAAAGAGCTGAACAAAAAAAAATAAATCTCAGATACTTTGACGATGGTCAGCATGTAAGTTGTTTGTTTTAAAATTTTATTTTAGATTTTTTAAAATTTCAATTTTCAAATAATTGTTGAACTTACTTGCTAATTTAAATTTTTTTTAAATATTACTTATTTTTAATCCTTGTGATTTGTTCTCTAAAATTTAAGTTAATTCATTTTTAAAGAATTAACTAGAATTTTTGTCATAAAAATATTTCAATAACTTTCATTATTTTTTTTCATTTTGAAAAGAGATATCAAAATTTTAAGGTAAATTAATAAATCATAGCATAAGGGCATCTTACTTACAAAAACTGTCAATATGCTGCAGTAAACAAAAAATTTAAAGACTTGTAATAATTTCAATTAACTAACTTGTAAATTTTTGACTCATTTAATAAAAACTTATCTTTTTTTTTTGTTGCATCGATTTCTAAAATAACTTGAAGATAAAATAATTGCTTTTCAACAAACATCAGTGCAAATCTTTGGTTTAATTCTAGCATTTTCACTAAAGCTAAAATAATTATTTATTAATTTGTTTACCTGAACCGAGCTAAAGCAACTTCAAATATAAAATTTAGAAAAATAAGTTTTTTTTTAAATAAAGTAAAATAAAATAATTTTTTGTGTGAATTTTATCAATATTTTTTATTATACCGTTTAGTCTTAAAGCTAAGCCACAGGTTTAGGTCCGCATCAAACTCATTAAATCTTTAATTTAATGCGTTATCAAAACTCAAATTTAAAACAAAAAATAAAATAAGAAAAATAAATTTTACTATTTTTTTTCTTGATTTTTGGTCCATCACCAAATGCACAATTTAAAAAAAAAAATTTTGTTTTAAATTCGAATTTTGATCAAACGCAATAAATCAAAAATTTTATAAAAATTGATGCGGATCCAAACCCATGGTTACACTATTCGACCATGCATTCATTATCAAAAATGTTATCCTAAGCTTGTGGTGCAGTATAATGGAAAGAAGGAATTCGATAGTTTTACCAGTGAATTTTAAATAAATTAAGCAGAAACAAAAATTGTGTATGTATTAGAAAATCATCGAAATCAAACTTGCATGATACATGCTATGTATCAGCTGACATATTTGGTAGAACGAGTTTTAGATCTAAAGAAAAAAAGTTGTTTTTTTTTTACCTACCAAAAAAAGAAAAAAAAATTTTAAATTGACGAAGGTGAAAATTTATTATATTTAATGATTAATAAATAAGAAAAATAATACTGTTTGAATATATTTTAACTTAAGTTCCTTCTAATTTAAAAATAAAAAATTACCTAATATTCTTAAAATTTATTTTTTTTAAGAAAAATCTATAAAATTTAAACCTAATAAAAATATTCACATAATACTCAATTCAGTGCTCAAAAGTTTAATGATAGATCAGCGTCAATACTTTTAAAATAATCATAAATTTCTAATTAAAAAAATTATCGAATTTTAGATTGGAGTTTCATTAGACGATACAGTGACATCCCAGGACCTGAATGATTTACTTGAAATTTTTGGTTCGAGCCAAAACTTCAATCAAGTGCTTCAAAATTTTAATGTAGCCGATCTAAAGCACAACTTGAACTCAAATGAAAATCAATTTAGACGTGAATCAAAGTATTTACAGCATCCAGTTTTCAATTCATACCATTCAGAAGCACTTTTAGTCAGATATATGAAAATGCTAGAAAATAAAGACATATCACTAGTTCACTCAATGATTCCTTTAGGCTCATGCACAATGAAGCTCAACGCAACTACAGAACTAATAGTAAGAAAAAAAATTAATTGTAAAAATTTTGTTCTATAATTTGAAATTTTTAGCCATGTTCTTGGAAAGAATTCGGCTCAATTCATCCATTTGTTCCAAAAAGCCAAGTAAAAGGCTATTATAGAATGTTTGACGAATTGGCCAAAGATTTGTGTGAAATAACTGGTTATGACAAAATTTCATTTCAACCAAATAGTGGAGCTCAGGGAGAATATGCTGGCTTAAGAGCTATTATGCAATATTTGAAATCAAATGGAAAAGGTGATCGAAGAGTCTGTCTAATTCCAACTTCGGCTCATGGAACAAATCCAGCCAGTGCGGCCATGGCTGGTATGAAAATTCACAAAGTAAACGTTCTTAAAAATGGTGCTATTGACATGAACCATTTGAGCGAACTAGTTAAAAAATATCAGAATAATTTAGCTTGTGCCATGGTAACTTATCCGTCAACTTTTGGTGTTTTTGAATCCAGAATTGAGGAAATGTGTCAAATAATTCATGAACATGGAGGTCAAGTTTATTTGGACGGGGCCAATTTGAATGCTCAAGTAGGATTGTGTCGACCAGGCGACTATGGTTCTGATGTATCTCATTTGAACTTACATAAAACCTTTTGCATTGTAAGAAAAATATTTTTTTCTAAAATAAAAATTTTTTGAAAATTTTTCTAAAAAGCCTCACGGTGGCGGTGGTCCAGGAATGGGTCCGATCGGCGTCAAAGCTCATCTCGCTCCATATTTGCCATCTCACCCCTTGGTTGATATCGAAGGTGTACAGAGAAGTGATTCGTTTGGTTCGTGCTCAGCTGCTCCATTTGGCTCATCATCTATTTTGCCAATTTCATGGGCCTATATCAAAATGATGGGCAACCGTGGTCTTCAAAGAGCTACTAAAGTGGCCATCTTGAACTCAAATTACATGATGAAACGATTGGAGAAACACTACAGCATTAACTATGTTGGTGAAGAGGGATTCAGCGCTCATGAGTTTATAATAGTTGCGGACTTCAAGACTTCGGCCAATATCGAGGCTACTGACATTGCCAAACGTCTGCAAGATTATGGCTTTCATTCACCAACAGTAAGCTGGCCTGTCCACGGAGCTCTAATGGTCGAACCAACTGAATCTGAAAGCAAAGACGAATTAGATCGCTTGTGCGATGCTTTGATTAGCATTAGAGAAGAAATAAGAAAGATTGAAAAAGGTGAATGGGATAGAAATAATAATCCGCTCAAAAATGCACCACATACGCAAGAAATTTGTATCAACTCTAATTGGGACCGACCATATTCAAGAGAAACAGCTGCTTATCCAATTGTAAATATTTAATATGCTAAAATTAAAAAAATAGCTAACTTTGTATTTTATTAATTAAGAGCTATATAAAACCGGAATCAAAAATGTGGCCAACATGTGGAAGAGTTGACGATTCTTATGGTGATAAAAATTTAAATGTAAAAAGAAACTAAATAATTTTTAGATATAAAGCGTTAAATTTTTTAAAAAACTCTTAATTAATTTTTAGTTTTTTTTTTCTAATGCTTTTATTTTATGATGATATTTAACCATTAAGACATTTTAATATCAGAATGTTTAATTTTTAATATTAAAAATAAAATTTTTTTTATGCAAAAGTCTATTATTTTGAATAAAACATTCGATTTAAATATATAAATAAATAAAAAAACTTTAACATTTTTCTTAAATTAAATTTGTAAATAAATTTTTTATGCATTGAATTCATTTTATTTTAATTAATTTTTTTTGAATAATAATAATCATTATCAATAGCTGGCGATAGGTACTTATATTTAGATTGTTTTAGTAAATTAATTATTCTCGTACTAAATTGTTTTTAAATTAGGTGATTAATTAAAATATAAAATGAAATCTGGTTGCTTAATAAGCAATAATAATTCTAAAATTTCAATTGATTTATTTTATTATTTTATCGTGAATTTTTAAATAATTTTAATAAATTTTTAACTTGTTTATTTCGATCATTCTGAATAGAAAAACAGATACATTGCAAACTAGTAATTTCTATAGGCATTGTGAATTTTGGAACAAAAAAACAAGAACAAAAATTTTAAATTGTAATAACTTTTTTTCCTTTGGTCTAAAGCTGGTTCTGTAAAATGTATCATTTGATACATAACATGTATCACCTAAAATTTAATCTGTGCAAAATCTCTGCAATTAAATTTTAATGATTTTTTAATGCATATACTATTTTGCAGATTTGCATAGTTTTTGCAGAGATTAAATATCGGTGATACATGCTATGTATTTTACAGAACCAGTTTTAGACCAAAGGAAAAAAAGTTATTACAATTTAAAATTTTTGTTCTTGTTTTTTTGTTCCAAAATTCACAAAGCCATTTCTATAAACAAAAAATTAATTAAAATTGTCTAAAATAAAATTTAAAATAAACTAAAATATATACTTGTAATTTAGAGCAATACAAATACAAAAAGTAAAATTAACTATATTAATTAAAATTTTATTGGTAACTACTAACTAAATATTATAATTTTAATTAAAATTGAATTACTAAAATTTTAAATCATAATTACAAATTTTGTTTTAAATCACAAGAAATATTAGACAAAATTCTTTCAATATTTATTCAGAAACTTAATTGTAAAATTTATAAGTTAATAGTTAATAATTAATTACAGTCAAACCTCTTTAAAACGTTTCTCTTTAGCTCAGAATTCTGCATGATATTACAATTTATAATGCACTAAACTATTGAAAAGTTTATAACAAATTTGGTTTTGTGAAATTTTGTACAAAATAAAAAAAATAGAACAGAAATTAATGCTAAAAAAGCTTATAAATTTTTTTTCTAAAGGTTTTTTCTATTTCTGTAAATGCAACATAGTGCAACTTGGTTTACAAAATCTCTGCAAATGCGCTACAGCCAAATTTTTCCAAATTTAAATAGTGCTAAATTTGCAGAGTTTCACCAGAATGTTCTTAATAATGCAACTATGAATGTTGCACAATGTTGTAATTACAAAACTTGTTTTTATCTTAAAAAAAGTTATAAGAATTTTAAACATTTTATTCTGTTTTATAGTAATAAATTTCACAAAACCAACAAATTTGAGTTATAAAATAGCCAGAATTGGCGCTAAATGAAATAAATAAATAAAATAAAGAAATATCATAAAATTTGGATTTTAATACTTTT
Source organism: Brachionus sp. 'Tiscar' (assembly GCA_006352455.1). Classification (NCBI taxonomy): domain Eukaryota; kingdom Metazoa; phylum Rotifera; class Eurotatoria; order Ploima; family Brachionidae; genus Brachionus; species Brachionus sp. 'Tiscar'. The sequence goes on along the minus strand of VANL01000436.1, from coordinate 15,688 downwards.
TTTAATTTTGAAAATGGTGTTGATCAAAATATAGTCTCGATTGCACTTGACGTTGATGAACTCTGCCAACTGGTTGATGAGCCGAAATTTGTGGAAAAAAAAATTTCATACAATTTATTGAGAGAATTTTTAGACATTGTTGAAAACTATATTGAATAAAAACAAATTTTTAAGATTCAAGAATTAAAGATTTTAAGATTAATATTTAAAAAGTAAATCTTTAATTAGGCTGTGATGTAGTAGCTTTTCAGCTGCTAATCACAATGTCAAGTTGGAATGTTTAGCTGACTAAAACCTCCCTCTCTAAAATAAAACTTTATAAGTTTTTAAATTTTAACGCTTGTCTATTTTTCTTCTTCTATTCTAACTTCTTCTTTTATGATTTATAGCTTTTATATCTTAGTTTAGTCGTTTGGCTTAGCTCTATTTTATTCTCTCTCTTTTCTTTCATCTCTTCTCTTTTCTTATTTATATTTTTACCAGTATTCATTTTCGGCTTAGAACGGCCGTTTTTTTTTATTAATAGATTACTAATAAACTACTTTGCCCAATAACTAAATCTTTGTATTTGACCACAAATTAAAGGATATAACATAGGGGTTGTGCCGGGGACATTTTTGTTTTAAGGTCACAGGGTGCTTATTTTCTTAATTGGCCATATTTAGAAAATAAGCATTATTCAAATTTTTTAGACTAGTAACTAAGTTTCATCTTTATAAAATTTCATAGCTCTTTGATTATAGGAACATTTTTTTTCAATTTAAAAAAAAAACAGTCTATACTTTTTGAACACCCGTTATATCGTTAATACATGTAATGATGTGCAAAATCTTGGTAAAATGCACTACAGTCCAAATTTAAATTATTCTAAATTGGCAGATTTTTACATAAATGTTCTTAACCAAAATATATTAAGCTAAAAATGTCTTGATGGATTTGAATGTTGGTTCAATCTGAAAATAAAGTGCTTCAAAAAAAATTTTACTTTTAAAGATTTTTTTTGAAATTTTACTAGTATGACATTAAAATGAGAATTGTTGTAAATATTTATTTTTAACTTAGTAATAATTTGCCTATTAATTTGATTTTATTTCAAAAAATTTTTAAATCTAAAAATTCATCCTATTATATTACAGAAAATTCAAAATTATTATTAACTCTTAGTAGAATGCTCTATTACATATTTGATTTAAAAAAGACAGTAAAACATTTAGACTTAAAAATAAAATTAATAAAGAAGCTTTAAAAATGTTCCTTTCAATTAAATATATAATTTGTGTACTTAACAATAAAACAAAATAAATATTTATTAAACAAAAATAAACATAAATTAAATTTTCTACGTGCTAACTCAATTTTTTAATTACTATTTTAATTATAAAAAGTAAATTTTTAAAAAACTTTTATTTAGCTGTTGTTTCCACTCCCACAGTTTTCTTTTTAAATTTAAAAAAATAAAGAAAATTGTGTTTTGTCATCATCAGCCAGTTTTTTTGTAAGCTTATTTTTTGTAAGACTTGATTTCCTTTTATAGTTAATGAACACTTATTTTAGAAAAAAGAAATTGATTTTTTTCCTATTGTTTTTAAAGCTAAATTAAAAAAAAAGATAATTTGAGATAAAATGAAGATAATTTAAGAAAAATTTTAGTAGCTATCTAGGTGAAATACTGCCTGGAATTATACAAGAACTAAAACAATTGAATATTCAAGTGTTCTGAGAAAAAATAACATTTTACGAGCCCTACAAAATTAAACTAAAAAAAATATTATAATTATTATCTTATAATTTTAACTCGTTAAAAGCCTCTGTTTCCATGACAGCAACTTCAATTTACAAAATTTATTTAAAATTCAAAGTAAAATTATTTTTTTGCTCAGCATAGAGTCTTCTCTATACGAAATCAAATTCAACAGAAAAAAAATTCAATAATATTTTGGTTAATATAATGAACAAAGAAGCCCGGGCTCAAAATGGAGAATCGGCTGAAGGTGAATCTCATTCCATTTATTTGTCATCATTACACTGAACTTATTTTTGTTTTTAGACAGCGACTCAGACTTAATCAATGAACAGCTTACTGGCAACATACACAAAATTGCCATAGTACCACCTAATTTTAGTGGTAAGCCAAAAAAAGGACATCTGATATTTGACGCATGTTTTGAATGCGGAAATCTAGGAAGAGTAGACTACATATCTGATTTTGAGTACGATCTATTCATCAGACCTGACACATGCAATGCTCGATTTCGGATTTGGTTCAATTTTACTGTTGAGAATGTCAAACAAGATCAAGTAGAAAAAAAATAAAATTAATTTAAAGAAATAATTTTTTTTTATTAAAGAGAGTTATTTTTAATATTGTTAACTTTAGTAAATCAAAGTCTTTGTATCGAGAGGGTATGTCTCCACTTGTTAAGTCAACAAGTCGTCCGAAATGGCAACGAATACCGGCTAAAAACGTTTTCTATTACAGATGCCCCGAACACAAACGAAATTATGTGATGTCATTTGTGTTTTGCTTTGATGTTGAAGATGACGTCTACCAATTTGCCTACTCGTTTCCGTATTCTTACACAAAACTGCAAAACTATCTGCAAATATTGGACAACCGAGGTCTCGACTACTACGAGCGCGAGCTACTAGCGCTTAGTGTTCAACAACGAAGACTTGATTTGATCACAATTAGTGACTCAGAGCTTAAGCAAAATACACAAAAAAAGCGAAAATTAGTCATTATAACAGCGAGAGTGCATCCAGGCGAGACACCGTCAAGCTACGTGTGTCAGGGTTTGATAGAATTTTTGGTCAGTCCGCATCCAATAGCCAAGGTTCTAAGAGAACATATTATTTTCAAAATTATACCAATGCTCAATCCTGATGGTGTCTATTTGGGAAATTACAGGTTTTTTCAAATCAATTTTCAGACATAAATTTAAGATTATTTTAGATGCTCCTTGATGGGCTTTGACCTTAATCGGGTCTGGCAAGACCCGTCGCCGTGGGCCCATCCGGAACTATTCGCAACCAAATCTCAAGTCCTAAATCTCGATAAAGACTCAGTTAGTTTATTTTTTTTATTTTTTTGAAAAAAAGCTTTTTTAAAACTAAAAATTAAATAAGTTTATTCTTTATTTAAGAATTAGATTAAAAAAAAAAAAACAATTTTTTTTTATTTGATAAAAAATAATTGATGATTTTTGTCTATAATAGAAGAGATCAAGCTAAATGAAAAACGATTGTCAGATTTTTATTGGGTTAGTAGAAAAATGATTGTAAAAGAGCAAAAAATGAGATTTACACTTTTCCGTTTTTATTAAATTTGGAAAATTGGCTTCTTGCGTAAACATTTATTCACCTTTTATTTTATTGTTATTTTAATGATTTAAAGCCTTTTTTTTTTTGGAAAATTTATAAATAGAATTTAAAATTAAAAAAAATATTTAAATTCATACGTGAATTTATTTAATGAAATTAAAAATCCTAAAAAATTAATTTTCATTTTTTTTTAAATGAATGCATTCTTTTTTTATATTTAGTGTCGCCCAAATATTGAAAATAAAAATTAAAAATTCCTATATTTTCTTTGATAAAGGCCCAAAACTTGAGTAAATGTAACATCCTTAGCAGAAATTCAATTCTTATTAGTGTAAAGTACCTTGTGTGGCGTACACTAGAACGCCAAAAGTTGATGTTGGCCGCGAGGCAAAAATTCTTTTTTCTCTAAAAATAAATTATTTTTCGTATATTCAATTATTTTCTTAATCAAATTTTCATATTTTAAATGTTTTAAAGATTTGATTTGTCATACCCGGCCAGCTAAACGGCCAACACTATTTTTGACGATCTAGTCACGGTACCCAACACTAGTGCAATTTCCAGACATTGTATTCATCGCTAAAAGACTCTGACAGTTGATGCAGCTTTTTTTGTTAAATCCTTTAGAAAAATTTACAAATTTTTTTTTTATTAAAAGCAATTCCTAAAAATCTAAAAAAAGATTGGTATGTTTAAAATTAAAAAACCATTTTAATCGCTTTTTAAAAATTAATTATTTTTGTAGATATTTTTCTAAATTAAATTTTTTTTCAAAAATGGCCATATAATGATAATTTTTACTAATGTTTTTCAAAGTGAGTGTTGCCTAAACCCTGTTTTTCAGAGTGAATGCACATTGGTTTTGTTTTATATCATTTGTTTACAAATAGAACATGCTTATTTTTAGGATTTTCGGCAAATGAAAATTATTTTATATTTCCATATTTTTTGATTTTTTGAGCAATATTTAAGAAATTTTTATTTTTTATTTTGACCATCAGATAATTTTAAAATGTTAAATTTTTGCATTCGATTTTTCATTATTTGAACATCATTTGATTCTTACTTGATTCTAGTCATGTTACACCATGTTAACGGGTGATGCATTCTTAGTTACACAAAATTCAAATCCTCATAATTAAAGAAGGAAAAGAGCCAGATCAAAAATTTTTTTCCTATTTAAAGCTTTATTAATTAACTTTTAAATCTTTTTCTGATTTTGCCTCCAAACCTCCCTCATAAACATTCTGTGCCAAAATACCCCAAAAGTCTTCTATTGGTCTTGCTTTCGGAACATTTAGAGGATTCATATTCACCGGAACATAATAAATCATTTCATCCATCCACGAAATAGTCTTAGCAGACCTATGAGCACTTGCTAAATCCGGCCAAAACAAGTAATTATAATCGCTATGATACTTTTCAATGAATGGAAGAAGCCGTTTTTCCAAACATTCTTGTATATACACATTAGAACATATAGTAGTTTATTTAGATGAACAAAACAAAGGCTTAGACATTCCACGTTCGGAAATTGCGATCCACATGAGAATTTTCTTTGAAAATGTTTCCGGCTATTTTTTTTGGCTTTGTGTCGTTGGGCTTCATTGTATTTGGGTGTTTTCTCACGTTTACGATAAGTAATTTTCATTTTAGCAAGTTGCCGACTTATTGTTGACTGGTTGACGTTGAATTTTTTAGCAAGTTTCCTTTGACTCACATCTATTCGATTGTTTGTCAGCCTCTTAAGTTGGGCTAATTTTGCCTTGTCCCATTTCGAAGAATTAGCTGATTTTTTTTTTATTTGTAAAGCTTGACCTTCTAGCTCTCGACTGATATAATTATATGCTGTCTTTTTACAAATCACTTCTTGGATAAAGTCGCAGCATCAGCCTTTGAAATTTCCGGATTTTTTACAAAAAAATTTTTGACCAATATTTAAGTAATTTAAGTAAATTTAAGTCAATAATTTTTGACCCTATTCTGTAGATCCAATCTTTCAGCCTCTGATAACATTTTTAAAACCAAAAAACTTTTAAAACTTATAGATTTTTTTCTTTTTCTACAAATTAATATGCAAAAATTCAAATTTTTAAAAATTTTTCATGTAGCAAAACACATTTCATTTTTGTGTAACTAGGCATGCATCACCCATTACGTCGTTTTATGCTACATTTTTTCTATTTTTATTTAAATAAATTTACAATATTTTATTTTAATTCAGAAATCTGGAATAAAAAAATATTGAATTAAATTAATTTTTTTCTCAGAATAACCCTCCGGGTTTTGAATGTTGATCTAAAAATTTTTTGGAAAGTCAAAAACTAATCAAGTTTTTGCGCATTTAATTTGGTATTAGATACTTTTTCCTTTAATGCTAGACAAAATTTAAAGACGTAATGATTAAAAGTGACTAAATAAAATTAAGATTTTATCAAATATTTTTTGTTTTAGTATACTTTTTTAAAAAATCCTTTTTTAAAAAATTTTTTTTAAGACTTACGATCTTGATTTTTACATAGACATCCATGCTCATTCCACCATGATGAATGGTTTTATGTACGGCAATATATATGAAGACTCGAACAGATACGAGCGTCAGGCTGTTTTTCCAAAGTTACTTTGCTCAAATGCCGACGACTTTTCCATGAGCAGCACTTCATTTAATCGTGATGCTGTCAAAGCCGGAACTGGTAGACGAACTCTGGGAGGTAGTTTGGACGAAAAATGTCACTGTTACACTCTTGAGGTTTCTTTTTTTTCCTATCAGCCATCAGGATTCAATCATCCCATTCCATATACAGAAGAAGAATGTAAAATTAGAAAAAAAATTAATTTTATTTAATATTATCTTAAAGACATGAAATTGGGGCGAAATTTGGCAAGAACATTTTTGGATTATTATAAACTACAGAATTATATAGTTTTTAACCCATCAGCGGCAATAATGCCAAAGCTCAATAGTTCAACCGGATTTTCAACTTATAGATCTTCAACTATATTAAACAATACCAGTGCAAATGGAGGACTTTTGGGGTAGGATTATTGATTTAAAAATTTTATTTTTTTTTATTATAGAAATTAAAATATAAGGAATAATCTAAATGGTAAAAATAAACGGTCTTCATCAAACATGGGACAACATTTGAAGCCTATATGTCCATCTAGTATGAGCAACAATAATGGCCACTCTAGTTCATCCATGTCTAACGGCTCGCAAAACAGTAATTTACCGAATTCGGCTAATGAAACAAAGCCTAAGTTTTTTGTAGACAATGGACTAGAATGAAAATGTGATAATAGTTTAATGTAAGATAATTATCTGTAAAATTAATGTTAGCCTGGAGCCGATTTTTTTTAAATATTTTTTTTCATTTTTAAATAAAAAAATTTTCATTGCAAAAAATTGTTCAAGAATAAATTTGAAAAATTTTCTTAAAATCAATAGTTAACCAGTTAACTCTTTAATTTAGGAAGAATTTAAACGACGTAAATACATCTAACAGTTAATTATTAATCGATTAGTAAATGGGTTTTATTTGTATCAAAAATACTGAAACTTTGAATTAGATGCTGTGCTAGAGCTCTGGGAGAGGGATTAAAATTTTTTGAAAAATTGATAATTATTGAAAATTTCTTTGGAATTTGAAGATGATTTATTAAATAATCAATAATTCCATTTATTTGGAGCATTTTAAATTATTAGAAAAATAACTCTGAATACAGAAATAGTTTAAATACAAAGTTTTATATTTAATTCAGAAGTTTTTGAACATTTTTATTTTAATCAATTACTGGTATTAATTTTAAACTAAAAATTATTATAGTCCATTTGCTTTATAACTAAATTTTCAATGTCTGCTATGCGACCTTCTTCTTGAACAACTTCTCTTTCTTTCTCGTGAACAGCTTCTTTTTCTATCTTTACTTTTCTTTCTTTCTCTACTATGTGACTTTCTTCTTTCCCTTGAACAACTTCTCTTTCTATCTTTACTTTTCTTTCTTTCTCTACTATGTGACTTTCTTCTTTCGATAGAGTCATTATTTCTTCTATGTTTATCTTTACATTTTTTATGACAACAGCAATGACGATTTTTTCGACGATTCTTTTTCCTATCCGAACCATTTGAATTTCCTTCATCTGAATGACTTTGTGTATCATGTTCATCATTTTCGTTTTTTTCATCATCTTTTTCATCTTCCTTGTTTTTATTTTTATTTTCTTCATCTTCATCGCTACTTGAACTAGAACTGTCATTATCCTTATTCAAAAAATTTTTAAAAGAATCAATCAATGATGATTGATATTCAATGCTTGTTTTTTCTTCAGTCATTTAAAAAAAAATTATTTATTAATTTTTATGAATTAATGTATAACTCAATAATTTATATTATATAATGAATAACAAGATAAATATTGAAAACATAAGATTCTTGAGCTTTTTGTTAAATACTAACATTTTGTTAGTATGAGATTTAATTGTTTGAACAATTTTAAACCAAATCAAAAGACCTTTAAGAAAATTTTATTTATAATTCATAAAATTAGCTGAAAATATCTTTTATTTGATCTAAATATCAACATTTTAACTATCTTCTTTAGATTCGAAAAAGTATAGGATATATTTTTAATTCTAGATATATCTTAATTAGCAACAGTTATAGAATAGAATAAATTTATAATCTTTATTAAATTTATGATTTAGAATAATTTGAAAATAAAACATAAAGAATAAGCCAACAAAACAAATATTTTCGAAGAAAAAAATATTCTTATTACCATTAGGACCCATTGCTTCGCTATCTGAATAATTACTACAATTAAATTTGTCAAAATGTAGCTATTTAAAATCCAAAAAAAGTGCCTTTCAAAGATTAATTGAAAATTTCGATTTTAATTTCTTTCTTAATTTGTGCAAAGTTACTAGTACTAAGGATTTCGAAGAAGTTGCAATATTTTTCTTTGAGAATCTTGATGGTTAAAAAATGAGTCAATTTTTCATAATTTTATGACATTTAGAAAGGATTTATTGTGCCGTTCTCACATCTGACAGAATCCATCAAAAGAAAGTAATAACTTTATAGCTTTTTGTTTGTGAATTTTGAGTTCAATGTGATTCTATCTGAAAAATGTGAAAAGAAGTGATCAATAAAAATTGAGTTTCATACAGGCAATCCAACATGGTTCAAATGTTGTTACAATTGACATCTTTTGAAGGAACAGTGAAACTAAAGAGTTAAATCAACAGAAAAGTTTAAAAAATAGTTCAAAAGAATCAATTGAACGAACCAACGATATAAAACTTTTTTCTTTTTTTTTTTTGAAATTAAAATTTTAAGAATAATAAACAATATTTATTTAAAAATTAATTTTTTTTTAATATTTACAATTTCATTTTTAATTTCTTTGAGTAATTTCTTAAAACTTTGAGATAATATCCAAGTTTAAAATTTTCAAAGGGGTCTAAAAAAACCCTCGGGCTTTCTAGTGTTAAATATTGAAATAGTTAAAAGTAAAAAAACAACTTAAAATAAAGACGATTTTTTTCTTTATAATTTTTCACATTTTTAAAAGTATAGCATTGAAATTTCTAGTGAATGAAGGGCAACTTGAAGTTGATCAATTGAAAATATCCTAAGATATTAACAATAATCTTTGAATTAGTTTAAATAATTTTAATGAAGCATGTTTTAAGTTTTATATTGACCTTATAAAAAAGAAAAATATATTTTTAAAAATAGTTGATAAAATTGATTTGTAAATTTAAAATGTAAATTTTATTCTGATTTTTTGTTAAAGTACTTTTATCTAGCATTAGAAGAATAATATTAAAACATATTTAATAAAAGATTTTTGATTATGATGATTTGTGACTTGGTCACTTATGTACTGCAGGATTTTAATAACTTTCAACTGTTTTGAAAGATTTCCTAAGAATTTTATAAGAAAAAAGTCATAATAAACTTAACATAAAATGAGTTAATAAAATTAAATTTACAAATCAATTTTGTCAACTATTTTTAAAAATATTTTTATTTTTAAAAAATCTTCATAATATGTTAAACATGCTACACTAATTAGATTAAAATTATTTAAACTTGATTTCTGACTAAAGTTTTAGGTAAGATAGTATCATCTGGTTTAAAGTTAACTACTCAAGAAAAAAGAACGTGTATAAGCAAATAAGGAATGCTTAAGTGAACGTCTGTCAATAAAGAAAACAACTTATGGGTTTAACTTTTAGAGGAATGGAGTATGAAATACGGTTGCTGAAGATGGGACTAACAAAACTAAATGAAAGGGATGTGAGAGCAGATTTGATCGAAATGTATAAACTAGCAAGTGGATTAAGTGAAAATGCTTAACTAGCTAGAATCCTTTTTTCTATATCAGGAGAGAAAAAAGCAATATTATGAGAATGCACAGAGTAAGCTTTGCTATAAAATTGAAAAACGATTTTGCAAGTGAGATTACCGCCCGATAATGGATGATCCTAATAAAATCCTGCAACAAGAACTACTGACTAAAAAATTTGGTCTACATATGAATTTCTTTCGCCGCTTGGCACTATGTAATTCTCATCATTTTCAAGCATTCTCCTTCTAAATTATTTGTTTTTTCTGTATTACTCTTCCTTGAGTTGTAAAAAATAATACGACTTTTTATTGTAAATTTTAGTTTTCTTAACTGTTCTTCATTTGGCATCTAGTGTTACATCACCACTCTCTTCATTATTGTGTGTTATGTACTTATGTCATCTCATTCAATCATCCAAAATGCATAACTTTACATTTTTTTAGCTCAAAATATCATGCCCAACATCTTAATTCTTTCAAAAATCCATTCAAATCTTTCTCTAACTTCATTTTTTCATAAGCATAATTTTGAAGTCATCTGCATTTTATTTGAAACACAATCAAGAAGGTCAATTATGCATAGAATGAAGAATATTAACAGTAATAGACCAAGAATAGACCCTTGAAGAACTATATTAATTTAATTAATGCATCTTATTATTGGAAAGAGAAATAAAACTGAATTTATGAATAAAATTAAGACATTTTATTTTGCATCACTTTTTTGTTATTAAAATAAAATAGAAAATATACATAGTTAGTGAATGCATTGATAACTAATCTGAAAATAAATTGAAAAAAAATTAAACTCATAAATAATTAACTGGTAATTTTTAGACTTTTGCAATGACCGCTAATCATGGTATTTTTAGATGAATGAATCAGATAGCCATGTTTTATCAAAAGATAACTCGACTATTTATCCAAACGAACAAGCATCGAATTCAATTGCTCAGCCAACAATTGGACTAAAACTTATCCTCAAGCGTCAACATGGGGACAAATACGAAATAAGAAACCCAAATTCAGCCTCTTCTAATTGTTCCTCGAATTCGTCACGGCCAAAACGTGAGGCAGCACGCAAGGTAAAATTCGATTTTGAATCAGATGAGTCGCCTGTCAAAAAAAGGCCTAAAAACTCCACCAATAATGCGGTTAAAATTCCAAAATTACGATTCATCAATTACACTGAGACATGTATTCCTTTCGAACCCTGTGAATTGGTCGAAAAAACCGACGCATTGCTGAATCAAATAACTGAAAACCATGTAAAAATATCTGTAAATCATTCAGTGCCATTTCCCATAGCATTGGTCGAGGATAAGACAAATATTGTGCACACCAAGGCTCTTTTGATGATTCATCTCTATCAGTCATATCAAAGTCCTTGCATTATTTGTGTTCTATGCAAACAATTTTTTAGCATACCTGATTTTTCTAAGCATTTTCACATAGGCGAAGATGACTTGGACACTGAGAGCAGTGACGATGAACTAGATCAGTGTTCATTTCGCACCTTCCTCAATGAATTGGAGCAAAAAAAAGAGAAAAAGTTAAAAAAATTGAGAAAAAAATCTTATAAAATTTTGCCTTATTTTTTGAATCAAAATAACGAACTGAACGAAAATCAGCTTAAAACATGGAAAGTATTTTCGAGCAAATTTTCGTCTTTCAAATCGAGTAGACAAAAAAAGCTAGACGAGCACAAAGAAATCGAAAAACAAAAAGAAGCAGAAAAATTGGCTAAAAAAAGACTACGAATGCCTAGGCCAAAGTCAAAGCGTAAGCCAGATCCCGAATTGTGCAACTGGGATTTTATTAGAGATGAAAAAGAGGACAAATATTTTTTTATGAACAGACATCGTTTAGAATGCGAGAAAATTGTTTATTTAGAAAAAAATGGTCAACGCCTGTCTGACATGGACACAGACTCGGATCAAGAATTGAAGAGGTTGGCTATGCCCAATTATAAAAAAGAAAACAAGACCTTAGACAGCAACGAACCTGATTTATCTTTGTCAGAAAACGATGATGACGAAGTAAATGAAGACCATCAACATGAACAAGTCATTAAAAAACCCATTATAAAATCCCCTATTTATTTTTATGACAATCCGCCCACTAAATTGCAAAAGCAATTAAATTACTACGAAAACATGTCACCTAATGTTTACAAATACATAAATGAGGGAGCAATTTTAGTACCAAGTCTAAGTTTAATCATGTTTAATTTGTACAACAAATTTAATCAGAGAAAAGAAGTGTTGTTGGCTAAGACTGATGAAAGCCGTCTTAAATGGTTGACCATTGTGCTGGATTTGGACATTCTTAAAACCAAAAAATAGCTTTTTTTTAGGTGGTAGCTTTAGTGTAATTTTTTGTTCATTTTGAGGAATTTAATTGAACTGTTCATCAGGATAATTTTTTAAACTTAATCATATTTGAAGAATTGAATATTTGTGAAAGAATAAGATCCGGTGATCTTATACAAATTAAAATTTTAATACTTAACTTAACCGTTTGTATCATGTAAATACCTAAAGTTTGTTATTTTTTTTTTCATCAATTACTAACAAAAATGATTATATTTGTCTTTAAGATTCGTTTTTTTTTTCTGTCTGAGTGAAACTTTCAAATTAAAAAACCTGACACGTTACAAAACAAGAAAATTGAAAATAATTTTTTTTTCTAAATTTTTTTTATGTTTATATCAAAAAATAAAATTTATTTAAATTCATGAATAAAAGTAAAAAAAAACATTAAAAATTTTATTGAAAAAAATTAAATAATAAATTGATTAAATATTCGAAAAAATCAAAATCAGTAAAAATTCAGATTAAAAATTGTTTGATTATTCAGAAAAAAAAAGATGAAATAGCTATATAGCAATTACACAGTGGAGTCGGGTACTCGAGATAGCTTGACTCGAAACCTGCTCTATATTCTTCAACCAGTTTTAAAGAGTGACCTAGACCAGCCCTACCTAGACCAGTACAATCATTTTTTGTTAGATAAAATCTTAATTAAATTTAACCTTGAGTTACATCGTTCTTTTATCGTTTAAGATTTTATCTAAAAAAAAATGGGGTCTAAGTATTAGCACACTAGGAAACCTTTATAGATCACTAATTGGATCAATCATAGACTATTTCTTTCCTTGTTTCAATTCATTATCAGAAGCTAATATTAAAAAAATAAAATTTTTAAAAAAAGTCTTTATTATTTCAAAAATTTGAATGAGTATTATGTTTTAAAAACTAAATATATAAAGTTGGTAATTATTGGCGAAGTTTAATCTAATACAGTTTTTAAAACCCAAGTATAAATTTAATTCTCTCGAGTCAATTTTTATCTCATTGAGTAAGAAAATATCTGGGGACTTAACCAACAGAAAATTTTCCCAAAAATTTGATCTTACTAGGAAATTGGAAGTAGTTCCAGTGGGTAATTACTAACCTTTTTTTTAAAAGAGTTAATTTAAAATTATAAAAAATAATGAAAGGGTAAAATAGAGTCTTTAAAAACAGTAATTTTTAATTGAGTACAATCAATTTAGCATAGAAAATAAAATAGTAATTGAAAACATTTGTTACAATTTAGCAATTAAATTAGTCAAAAAAGCAAAAATTAAAAAAAATGATTAATAAAAATTTTTAACTGTTAAGAAATTTACTCATTAGGAATTTCAAAATAAGTTTCTTGAAACTTTCTTTTTAAAATTACTAGAGTAAAATTTAAAAAATAATTTTTGTTTCAGTATTTTAAAAATTTACTGATCAACCAGGAAATTCACAAAATTCCATGTTTTATAAATTTACTTTTACATATGCAATTTAAATTTTTTTCTATTTTAGCATATTTTATATATTTTTTAATTTAATCTTTTATTTCTGAAAGAGAATTAGCCCGATACAGTAAATAAAAAAAATAAAAAATAGTTTTAAAATAAACATTTAGCTTTTGTTATTTTAATGTTTTTGCTATAAATAAAACATCTTTTGAAAGCTCTGCAAAAAATATACCTCTATTTAAAAGAAATTAAAAAATATAAAATAAATAAAAACTTTTAAAATTAATACAATTTTACAAAAAATAAAATTATCAAAATGAACTTAACAAATGTTCAAGACAAAATGAAATAAATAATTAACAAATTTAAATTCAAAAGAGTAAATTTTAAATATCTCATATATATAAAAATGACTTCGAGTTTAGCTGAACAGCACTCAATCGATGTTCCCTCAACTTCAAAATCAGAAAATGCATGTGAGATGTGTTACAAAATTCAATCAAAATACAAATGTCCAGGTTGTGAAATAAAAACATGCTCTCTTGTATGTTGTCGCGCTCACAAGGAAAAAACTGGTTGCACTGGTCAGAGAGATAAAACAAAATTTGTTTCAAAAGAGGAATTCAATGAGAGTCTGCTGATAAATGATTACAGATTTTTAGAGGAGCAATCTAGGATCATAGACGCGTATCAACGGGCATCAGAGCTTGGCGAAGAACACATTCTTAGTGGTAAAAGTCTCAGTTCGGTTGAAAACGATCCGAGTAAAAATCTCCAATTTTATGGAACATATGAAAATCTTAGAAAATTTGTTCACAAACAATCAAATATTTGTTTAAAACTAATGCCACCTCAATCAACCAGGCATATTAACAATAAGACAAGGTTTAATCGAATCAAGAACATGGTCAGTTGGTCCCTTGAGTTCATTTTTCATTTATCGAAACTAGAAGACAAATATTTTCGTTATGATACAAAAAAAGTTCTTTTTTCTTCCCATGAGTCTTTAAGAAATTGTTTGAAATATTTTTATGAAAAGTTTCAAATGGATTTGTTTGATTTAACGGCACTAAAATACGAAAAAAACCAAGAAAAATTAAAAAAAATAAATCTATTGATCGATGATTTTAAGGATATATTTGAAAATCAAAAATTTGAAAAAATTAATATTCTTTTTGAAATCAAAGATTTAAAAGAACAAAAACGATATTATGTAAAATTTGATTTGGATAAAACTTTGGATGATTGCTTGAAAAATCAAACTATTATTGAGTATCCAAGTTTTTTTTTAGTTAGAAATGAAAATTTAACTGAATATAAAATTATTGAACAAAATAATCTATTAAATGAAACTAATGAATTAAACAAGTCGGAATGTCAAACAACAAGAAATTTTGAAGATGAAGAAGAAGGCGAAATTGAGTCCACAGATGATTCAGTAGAAGAAAATGAGAAAAATTGCAAAAAAATACGACTAGATAGTAAATATGAGTTTGAATTAAATGATCAAAATGATGATCGACTACAACAGATACAACATGAAAATGAGTCAAGTGAATTAGAAGAAGGTGAAGAACGTGATTAATAATCATTTTGTATTAAATTTTAATAAGAATAAAAATAAAAATATCAAGCTTTTTATTTATTCATTGCTTTTTCAAAAATATGAGCTGTTTTTTTTTTTATATTCATTGACTTTTTTATTTTATAAATTTTCAACAACATCTTTGTCCATTTTTTAAAATCAAATGCAGAAAAAAAATAAAGTAAATTTACCGGATTTTACCAGAATTAACGTTAAATTACCAGAAATAACGTAATTTTTGTAACAAGTAAAAATTCCAAAAAATACTAACTTTTTTAAGAATTTTGAAATTTATTAAAATTTAAAATTTTTTGAGCGGAATTAATACGTAATTTTAGATGAAATTTTATTTGAAAATGGTAATTTTTAGTAAAAAAAAAGTAAATTTTGAGAATTTTGAATTCATTTATGGGTTATAGAAAAATACTATTTGTTTTAAAAGAAAAAAAAAATTATTTTTATTATAATAATATTTAATATTTATCTCCTCAGCTGAAAGCAAGACTTCATTCTATGTTCATAAGATCCATCTAGAAAATATCAACTTAAATGGAGAACAAATAAACTTGGTTAGTGCAACGGATGGAAATATAATCAAAAAAATGTTATATGTACCTGCTTCATCTAAAACCACT
>VANL01000435.1:0-34651 GCA_006352455.1 Brachionus sp. 'Tiscar' | reverse complement strand
TGCAATGAAAAAATTAGAGATGCGATGAATTTTGTCTTGCAATGAAAAATAGCTTGCTATGAAACGTTACAGAGCCACAATTATTAATCAGAAAATTCTACGAACTGTGAAAGTCTGAAAATTATCTTTAATTTTACAATTAGTAAATGATAAATACCCCTCAAATCACATCGTATTATTTAAAAAAATTACACTGTAAAGAATTTAACTTTTGTGAAATACTATAAAACAAAAAATAATTAAACATATAAAACATATTATGTTTTATGCAAATTAAAACATTTGCTAATTTAATAAAACATTTTAAAACTTAAATAAAACATATTATGTTATATATGTTTTATAATTTTTAAATTGTTTTGGGTAAAACATTAATAAAAAAATAATATCTTATTTAGTCAGGTTTTATATCTTCTCTGAGAGAGGCTGATTTTATTTAATTAATTTTAAAACATAGTTTTGGTATATTATTTAACTTCACATTGTTGATTAGTTAAATATTGTTTGTAAACCTCTACAGTTCTATAGAAATTATAAACGAAAGAAAAAGTTTCTTTAAATCTAATCGAACTGCATTCTTGTCAATTTTCAATGCACATAAAATTTAAAGTAAAGTTTTCTCGTTGTCAAAACATTTCTCATATTTTTTTGACACTTTTTTTTACTTTTTAGAGTTGAAATGAGTAAAAATGATCAATTTTATGATAATAAATGATAATAAAACAAGACCTGTTTTGAATTATTCAATATTTTGTCTAGTGAATTGATAAGCTTTTGTTTAGAAATCTCAATCTTTCCGTCCTGAAATAAGAATACTTTTCGTTGCAAAATTTTTGCGCGTAAAATTGAAAGCTCAATTTTTGATATATATTTTGGAGAAAAGTTTTTAAATCACTATAAAAAACATAATTTTAGATGATTTAAAAAGTATAGTAACGCATGTATCAGCTGAATGTAGTAAGTTTGTAATCCAGCATGAAGAAATTTTATTTTTAAAATGGAACGGATCTGATAAGATCTTGAATTTTATTAAATATAATTTTTTATTTTTTTAAAAATTAATCTCTATGAAGTTATAAAACAAATTTATATTAATTAAAAATAAAAAATTGAAAAAATCAAAAAATTATTTGTAAATTAAATTTTTCTATAAGATTTTTGAATGGTTCAATCATGACTTTAGAACAATTTTTTATGTTTAAACATTTAAAATTTTGATTTATTATAACAAATTTAGAAAAAATAAGCTGTAAAGTGATCGAAGTGATATTTGGTAAAGCTTCTAAATCCAATAATTTTAAATTTTTTACATTATTATCTACGAAAATATTAATTAAACGGTCATCAATTCTGTAACATCGTGATAATTTTAAAGTCTCTAAATTATTGCAACACAAAGTTAAGTCTCTTACATGAATGGTGCATACTCTACTTGAATCGCTTAAATCAACATGCACCAAACCAGTTAAATTGCTTATTAAAAAAAAATTAAGTGGTATCTCACAACGTGTTAATTTTAAACTAATGATTGTAGTAGGCAAATCTTTTGAATCAATTGAACTCATTTCTGCATACTTAACCCCAAATGTTTCCAAATTTTTGCATCTAGAACGTAGCTTTTCCATAAATGATTTGCTTAGAGTGCTTTGTTTTGTTTGTTGAACTAAATAAAAATTAATAATTTTAGAACATATTTAGAAAATATTTTAACTTTTATTTAAATTTCCCATTATTTCAATTGATTTAGCCTTTTCAAACTGCTTATGCCGCACAAGTTTCCATAGGTTGGTTAAATTAGTGAAAGAATCAATTTTAACGT
Source organism: Brachionus sp. 'Tiscar' (assembly GCA_006352455.1). Taxonomy (NCBI): domain Eukaryota; kingdom Metazoa; phylum Rotifera; class Eurotatoria; order Ploima; family Brachionidae; genus Brachionus; species Brachionus sp. 'Tiscar'. The sequence goes on along the minus strand of VANL01000435.1, from coordinate 32,832 downwards.
GATACCATAATGTCTCATCATAAACTGCTTGATACCATGATCGACAAACACTAAAATCATTTTAAAAAAATTTTAAATTTTTTTCCAAAATCATAAATACCATGCAATACGGCAACGGGTTTTCAAATTTAAATAATTGAAAATTTTCAATAAAATTTCATGTGGTAAATCTGAAAAACTTGGTTTTAAAGGGTCATTTTCAATTTTCAAAGATTTTGTTTGATCCTGAATAGGCTCAATGGCTTTTCTTTTTCGACCCATCCGAACAATAATAGAAATAGTAAAAAAAATTCAATATTTCAATTTGAATAAAAATTTATAATTTTAGAAATTAATTTATTAAATTTTTTACATAATTAACAAACTGGTAATTTGACAAAATTTTAATTATTGTTTAATTTTAAAAAAATCGAATTAACAAAAAGAAAATTAATTAAATTTCTACAAACTTTCTATTGAATTGAAAAAATCTGACAATTTTACTAAACTATGTTCGTATTTTTTACTTTTTTTTTTCCATTTTAAAAAAACATCAGAATTAATAATATCAAAGCTGTATAACAAGCTAAATACATGAAACAAAAAATTTATCGGTTCTTCAACTTTGTCAGATAAACATCTGATTGCTGAAAGTGCTTCTAGTTTGAATTTTTCATTTGAATTCAAAAATTTTTTAAGCAAAAATAATCTTTTAAGAAATAAATTAGTGTCAAATGAATCGTTTTTGAGACATCTTTTGCATAAACTAACAGCCAAAGTACCACAAAATTCTCTTGAGTTCAATTCAGATGAACTAAATTCAGAAAGCATTCTATCCATGATTAACTCGTTTGTATCATTTGAGTCAATCAGTAAAATTTTTAGAATAATATAGAAAAATTTAACCGGTCCTAATTTTGCCTTATCAATTGAAGCCCTGCATAGATCATCATAAAAATTGCTATTGATTTTTTCAATTTCTTTTTCCGATTCATTTTTAAAATTGGATTGAGTCAATTTTTGATCTAAACATTTTTTATTTAGACTCTTACTCACTAGTGCCAGCTCAAAAGGCTTTGTCTCTATTTGGTTTAATTTTTCGATTATTATCTTAAAATCGGCAAAACGCAATTGGTTTTCCTGAGATATTTTGTTAAGCTCTTTATGTGTTCTCCATTGATTTTTTTTAAAAAAATCTGTTATTCCATTCTCGTTTGTTTCTATATTTTTTTTACCATAAAAATCTTCAATTGAAAATTCAATTCTTGGCTTTTGGGCCCGATTTTGAAGACTCAGAAGGAAATTTCTATCATAACGATTCATTTCAAATGGAAAATGATTTTTTTATTTATTTAAATTTTTCTTATTTTAATTCAGATCACGTTATTTAACTACTGAAGCTAAAAAATACTTACAAAAATAAAAATCCAGCAAGTCTCTTTTAAAGAACAAGTGAAAATTTTCTCAAAAATTGAATAAACGATAATTTGAATCAACTGGTACATTAAAATGAAAAAAATACTCCTACATGATAGTTAGTTTCTGGATTGACACCTGACCAGTATTTGTCTGTAAATTATGTTGTAAAACTTAATTTTATTTCTCTTATTTTAACAAACATAACCTTGAAAAGGTCAAAGCCAAAAAGTTAAACAAAAAAATTAACAAAAAAACAAGAAAAAAATATGATTAAAAATTAGAAACTGATCAAGTACTCAAACCAGTGAACAAGACTAAAATAAGAGGCAAAGCCATCATTTATAATCCACATAAATCAAAACGTATTTTTTTTTAAAATTTATTAAATTTTTTATATATTTTTTCAAAATAAAAAAATTATATTATCAAAATTTTTTATGGCATAATAAAAATTATGGCTCTTAAAAAAAAGTTTATTTAGAAAAAATTTAAGATTGAAAAAGAGTAAATTTAACTATGTATACATTACCAGATTTTGATCGAATTTTTTGATCAACAAGCTAGTGCTTCATTTATTTAATTTGATAAAATTTTTAATAATTAAAATTATTATTTTTATAAAAATAAAATTAACTGTTATTTTGAAAACAAATAAACATTCATAAATTTATATCAAAAAGTCAGTAAAGATCAAATTGATATTATTATAAATTGATAGCTTGAATGTTGCCAATTTCAGAATTGATCTTTTGATCACAAAGCTATTAATCAATCTTGAATAAAAAAATCCAAATGTTTTTTCTTCGCTGTTCGTTTTTGTCATCAGTTTGATCAGTTTTAACAGATTTTAATCGAAGTAAAACTAGTTGTTTCAAAATTTTTTCAACTACGTTCCAAAATTCATAGAATAAAAAGCAAATTTGACTAATTTTTTATATCTATCTTGTTTTAGTATAAATTTTTATTAATTTGTTTTTTTGTCTTATAAATAATAAACATATCAAGTTTTAAATAAAAACATTAATTTAGATTCGTATTTATACTCAAAAAAAATTTAATGCCTTTTTCTAGTAACATTAATAAAATACTGCAATAAATTTACCAATAGCCCTTTGTTTAGTTAAAAATTATAATAATATGATAGAATAAAATGTTTTTGTCTTATTTAATAGATGATATAAAAGTTTGATAATTCTTCTAGCTCAGTTAATTACAGTAAATTTAAAATATTTTTTATTAAAAATTTTAAATATTAAATTAATTTATTAAAAAAAGATAATTTCAAGCAAAAATCAAAATAATTTTTTTAAATTGTTTTAGATTACCATCCAACATTTTTTGGCAAGATATTTTTACGTAAAAGATACTTTCTTATCTCGTCAGCTAAAATAATAATAATTGAATATCCACAAGCAAAACAATAATATTCTATACCAATTGGTCTTGTAAATATTAGAGAATTAAAAAAATTTACATTTACTAAAATTAAAAGAATAGAAATATTCATGAATGACGAAAAAAACAAAAAAAAATTTTGATTTTGTCTTTTGATTGGAAAAGTGTTGAAAAGTGAAAGATACCTTGTGCGTGTAGCCAGAATATTTCCTAAAGACTGCATTGTAAGCATGGACACAAATGCAGCAGTTTGTGAACCATATAAACACTTTTCAAAATCTTGTTCGCTAATATCTTTAAATTGTATTTTCTTGTCAAACATAAAAACCAAATCGCTAAACTTTAGACCACTACATGAGTTAAAATAGACAAAAAAATTCATGCTTGAAAAAAAAGACATCAACGGTCCAAGAAATACGAATGCCTGAAGCATAAGACGTTTATCAACCAAATAATCGGTTTTTTTGCGCGGTGCCTTTTTAAGCAAATCCTCCTCAGGTTTTTCAAATATTAGAGCAATTGAAGGCAATATGTCGGTAAGAATGCATATTATAATCATTTGATATGAAGACAATATCATTGGCAGACCAATCAAAGTGTTCAATAGAGTGGAAACTATTTGACAAAACACACAAGAGGGTAGCAAATAAAGCAGAATTTTTCTTATATTATTATACAAAAGTCTTCCATTTTCAATTGATGTAACTATATATGAAAAACTGTTATCTAATAAAATAATGTCTGCTGCTTGAAGAGCTGCTTCTGAACCAGAACCAACAGCTATGCCAATGTCAGCATTTTTCAATGCAGGAGCGTCATTTACACCATCACCAGTCATTCCAACTATAAAGTCATTCAATTGAAATTCTTTTATGCATCTTAGCTTATGATCAGGTGAAGATCTGGCCAATATGATCTCATCATAACTGTTGCAAATCAATTTCCACTCTTCTTTGGTCAACAAGTCTATATCTCTTCCACTGAGAACAATTGAGCCTGAGAACTTTTTTAATTTAGTCTGATTGTTTTTTTTGTTTGTGCGAAGTTTCATTAAGGTATCATATGGCAAATTGGACAATATTCCGATTTGATTGGCAATTGATGCTGCAGTAAGCGAGTAGTCACCTGTGCACATGACTATTCTAATGCCAGCATTTCGTAATTTTTCTACTATATCTGCTAAATTTTCTCTAGGTGGATCAATAAGACCAATTAGACCAACAATGCATAAGTCATTGCATTTTTTTGCAAAACTCTCAAAGCCCATTTCATCAAGTTGATTTTGTTCACGAGAATTAATAATTTTTTTGCACAAAAGTATGACTCTTCTGCCCATGCTAGTCCATGAGGTGAGCACATTTTTTAAACGCGTCCATGCATTTGAATCTAATGGTGCAACGCTGTTATTTGTCTCAATAATCCATCTGCATTTGGGAAATAGAATATCTGGAGCTCCTTTAACAATCATAATGTTTAGTTCCCGGTCAGTTAGAGATTTGGAAGCGAATATTTGTGCATGTGTTGCCAAATCAATTGGTTTTAATAGCTTGGCATGATACTTTATTTTAGAAGAAAATTTTACCTCATCAACTTGTTTATAACACTTTTCTAGTTTTGGTATTTTAAAGTTCTTGTTTGAAAAATTGAACAAAGCTTGGTCTATAGTACTGTCTGCTTTGGATACAAAGTTATATCCGAGATAGCAGATGGCCAAAAGTTCCATAATAGATTTGTCAACTCCTAAATAGACCACTGGACTAAAATAGCAAGAGCCAATGTCGATTTCTTTTAGCCCAAGCAGAACAGAGACCACATTTACCTTGTTTTGGGTCAGAGTACCGGTTTTGTCTGATACTATGACATTTACTGAACTTAGCGATTCAATCGCGTTAATATTTTTGACTAATATATTAAATCTTTTTAATTTTTTTGAATCTATTATTAACGCTAGACTTATGGTTACAGGTAGACCAAATGGCACACCGCTGATAATTATCTCAAATATGTCCATTAGAAAACTTCTAAAAGATGAATTAAAAACAAACCTTAGCCAAAATATCCAAACAATAATGTAAATAAGAACAGCAATTGAATAGAATATGATAAGAGTTACAGCAAATCGGTTCATTTCACGTTGGAGTAGAGTTTTTTTTCGGGTTAATTTCAGATCAGTTAGATAAGAAATACGGCTAATTAATGTGTCACCACCAACTCCGACAACAACGCCTTTGGCTGTACCATAAGTTATAATACAACTCATAAATGCCATGTTATTTGCCTCAAAGTATTCAACTTTTTTGTCAAAATTTTTGCATTTCTCTGCACTACCATCTATTTGTTCACTTTCTCCTGTAAGCAAACTTTTATCCATGCGTAGTGATGATACTTCTATAAGACGAATATCTGCTGGAACTTTAGTATTACTATTTAGAAAAACAATATCTCCCATGACTAGTTCGATTGATGGAATTTTTTGCACTTTTCCATCACGAATTACAGTTGCATTATTTTCAGATAGATTTTGTATGCTTTTCATTGTGTTATATGATGACCAATCTTGAAAACTTATGAAAAACGACTGAAAAAATATTATAATTATAATCAAGATGGCTATGATCAAATAAGCTGGATTTGGTGGATCTGTCAATGGTTTGAAGACGAGAATACTAAGTATTGTGCTAATCCAAAGTAAAATAGCAAAGCCAGTAAATAAACTACGGAATATTGCCAAATAAAGCGTGGAGTAGGAAATTGGAATTTTGTTGGGACCATTTTTTTTTAATTGATGAAAAGCTACCTCTGAAGTCAAGCCATTTTTGAAGTCTGTTTTCAACAAACGCTCGATATCATCTAATTTTAGATTGTGAAAATTTTTTTTCTGATCAAAAAATCCGAATGGAGTTATTTTTTTTTTTTTAAAAAGCATTTTTTTTTTATTGAACAAAGTAAAAAAAATTTTTGCTCTGCCTTTTTAAGTCATAACTTATCAATCCTTAATCTTATCAATATTTTCTAATATATTTCAGATATAAAATTTCCGCAATTAGTTTATTGTAATGACATTATCAAAGAATAAAGATAAAAATTTAATTAAATTAATTTATTAATACAATATTTTTATCTTTTTTTTTTTATTTATAATTTTGTTTTTCATTAAATAGAATAATAAAAATTTTATTTTTTTAATTAAAATTAATGATTTTCTAAAGACAATGTTCTTTAGATTTTCTGAATCTCACTTTGAAAAAATAATTATGTTTTAACAAGATTTAATAATGTAACATGCATATTTTACAATGGTTAGATTTGATAAGATTTCTGATGATTTCAAAAAATGATTAATGAATTGATTTCGAACTGATTTAATTAAAGAAAAATCAATGATTGTAAGTGCAATTGGATCCTCTTCTGGAGAGTATGGATGGTTATGTTTTTTGAATAGGTGAATGTGTTGGATCAATGGAAAAAAGTGTTTGTCTTGAGTGTAAAGCTGAAATTAGTGGTCTGATTCATCATTTAGTATGGGAAAATCGATTAGCTAGTGAAATGGATGGGGCTACTCATACTACTAGCCTACTAGTTTAAATTATTAAAATTAAAATTTTCGATTAGATTATTTTTATTTAATTTTGCTTGATTTAATTTATTTTTTAGAAATAAAAATTTAATAAATAATTTCCTTAAAAATTTTTATCCTTAACGGCTATAATAGACGATAGTTTAGGGAAAAAATTTTCTCAATTAATTTTTTGATAAAAAAACAATATAATATCCTAACATTAGGCTCAACTCATTAATATTTAATCATTTTTTAAGCCATATTTGAAAGAATTTGTAGTTTTTCAATTTTAAATTGAAAATAATCCCAAAAATAAAATCCAACTGAATGTCAATTTAGTTGCCACTGCAGCTGATGAATCCGTCGAGTATTCATAATAAATTGTGGCATCTATTGCAGACAATTTTCCAGAATTTGGTCCGGTATTACCAGGCAAAACTCTACCCTTGTAATAAGGACCAACTACAAATGGATAAACAGGTGTCAAAGATGAATCAGTCGCAATAAAGTAAGCATAAATACCATTCGGATATTCAGGTGTTTTACAATATCTTCCATTAAATTCATCTAAATCACCATATCCAGCTTGATATTCATAATCTTCGATAAAACTTGAGAGGCTGTATTCAGCAATTGATGGTCCATAATAAGCTGAAGCAAGTGATGTTCCATTAGGCAATGTTGTCCTATCAGTTATGCTTCTCAGTTTGTAGCTTGTTTCCATTCTTTTTATTGATGAACTTGAATCTTCAGCTGTCGAATAACCATAAGGACCATAAATAGGAAAACCATCGAAAGCAAAGCCAATCAAAGGAGAATGATGCGACGAGCTAGTATTGTACAAACAGCTTGAGCTAATATGCTGATGATATTCACTGCTTGCATCTGGATGTCCTTTACATGAATCAAAAGAAACTCCTTCCCATATGTAAGCATTTCTTTTCCAAACACCTAAATTGTTATAAGTCATTCCATCATCAGCATTGAACACACTCACTCCATTTATCCATAAACCTATGTGTCCTAATGAAACTTCTGTTAGTGCACCATTATTATATGATGGATTTAGTGGAAATTTAAATGTATAGCCAAGTCCTGTGGCATCATTTGGATTACTTGCCCAAGGTCCTATCGAAAAACTTGGTATGCTATTTGTACTAACCCAAACATAGTCTGAAGAATATTCAATCTTGTATACATTGGTACTAAAACCACCATATCCTGAACCAGTTGATTTTGTCCATTCGGTAATTATTGGATTCGTTTGGCAAATGCACTTTGACAAACAAAAGCTTAATATTACTAATTCAATTAAATTCATATTTTAGTTTCTTTTTTTTGAATAAAATTCTTTAATATACCAGATTTATCCGTCAATGCATGATTTTTAAAAACTTATAATTTGAAAAATTAGTTAAATCAAAAAAGCTTTTTTCATATTTAATTGTTTTTTTTCCCTAAAATCGAATTTTTAGAACGCTAAAATAATTAATTAAATGTTTACTTAATCTACTTTTATTCTGCTTTAATTTTCTAAATAAGTCAAAAAATTCACCATGGAAAAATTTATATTTAGAAATAAGAATACACTTTTTATTTGTTAGGATAATTTTAAACAAAAACAAGTAAGTATTCAATTTAATTTAAAAAAAAATGTTTGTTAAAAAATATTCTTGGTTAGTTTATTTTTTCTTAATTTTTTGATTTAAGTGACAAAAACTGAGCTGAACTAAAGTAAAATGAAACGATATGAAAAAGTAAACTAGCTGTTTTCATTTTTACTAAAGAAAAAATTTTGTTTTTTGATATTTTTATTGACATTAATATACTAATTTTTAAAAATTTAACTTAAAAATTTTTATTTTTTGCTTTTTTGTTTTTCGTCTGGTCTTAAATCAGCTTTTGGTTCTTGCCATTTGAGAGGATTCCTCTTCCAAAAAGGCCATGGTGGCAAAACTGCCTAAAAAATTTCAAATTAAAAATTAGCTTCAATTTTTTAAAGATAAAGTTCCAAACCAGAGCGCTAATTGTTACGCCAAAACCTAAAACCATTAAGGTGTACGAAAATTTTTGTTGTAAAAAACCAATACCAAAACCGATGATCTTTGAAAAATATTCTTACTTTAGGAAAAAAAATTTTAAACTAAAAAATTACCGCTGAAATAACTATGATCACTTGGAACAAATTTTCGGCTCGTTTTTGACCGACAAAATCCTTGATTTTTAATTATAACAATTAATTTCCATTTTTTAATTAAACTTACAATTGAAGTGGGTATATTGTTCAAAACCATTATTTTTTTCAGTCGAATAAAAATTAAATTGAATTTGAAATAGAGAAATTAATATAAAAACGTCAACATTTTTCAAAAAAAAATTTTTAGACATAAATAAAAATTAATGTGCAAAAAATTCTTTACATTTAGTCAATTTATTTCCAGAATAAATAAAAATATATTTATTTTTGAAAAATATTAAAACTTCATTCCAATTATTAAATTAATTTTAAATATTAATTTTATCTTAATCAAAACTGATAATTATGTTAAATACTTAAAAAATAAATCTAATTACTAGTTAAATTATTTTTTATCATTTCAAAATAAAAATCGTACCACTATTTTTAATTTTTTTTTTAATATAGTTATATTATTAAAAAAAAATAATATGAGTATGGAAATAGCAATTTATGCTGGCAGCTTTTCTTTTTTACTTTTTTTGGTAAATCGATTTTATTTCAGCGGTGCTAAATACAAATCGGACAAAAAGTTGGACGGCAAGGTTGTTGTAGTGACTGGATCGGACAGTGGAATCGGTTTTGAAACAGCTTTAGACTTTGCTAAAAGAGGCGCAAGGGTCATATTAGCATGTAGAAATTCCGTTAAAGCGGAAAAAGCAGCTCAAAAAATCATAAATATATCAAAAAATAAACAGGTTGAATATGAGCACATAGATTTGTCTGATTTAGACTCAATAAAAGCTTTTGCTAAAAATATTAAATCAAAATTAGATCAAATTGATTTATTAGTAAACAATGCCGGTGTAATGGGCTGTCCAGATAATTATAAAACTAAACAAGGTTTCGACATGCAATTTGGTGTCAATTATTTAGGACATTTTTTATTAACAAATTTGCTTCTTGACTTGTTAAAAAAAAATCCACAAAGTCGAATTATTAATGTTTCATCATGTGTACATTATTGTTTGTTAATATTTATTTTAAGTTAATATTTTGTCTAATTTTTTAATTCAAGTAACAAAAATTGAGCTTAACCAAAGTAAAATGAAAGGATATGCAAAAAGTAAACTAGCTCTTGTAATGTTTACCAAAGAACTTGCCAAAAGGCTTCACAGCTTTGGCATAACAGTAATTTCTGTGCATCCAGGAATCGTGAGAACTGAGGCAAACATGATTTTTTATAATGTTTATTATTTTTATCTTTCAGATATTATTTTTAGATAATTCGAAACACTGGAGAAAGTTATTGTTGGCTGTTTCCTAAAATTGTCAAAATATTATATTTTATTTATATGATATTTACAAAAAGTTCTTATGAAGGAGCTATGACTATTATATATTGTGCCTTAGACGATCAAGTACCCAAGTTCAATGGCTGCTATTTTAGTGATTGTAGTCCAAAAGAGCCTTCAAAACAAGCACTTGATGAAAAAGCTTCTGAAAAACTTTGGGACATTAGTAAAAAAATGGTTGATTTATAAAATTTTATTGATAAAATTAAATAAATTATACAAGAAAATTATTTCTCTAAATTATAGTGCAGCAAGCACTTTTTTTTTTGTTATCTTTTACTTGAATTTTATTTTCGATTGAAACTGGGAGCTCAATTTGGTTTTCATTTATGACACTATCACTCGGTATAACTTTATTTTTTTCTTTCTTATTAAATTTTTCTTTGTCAATTGGAATCTTAATTTTTGGAATGTTACTCTTGCGCGGATCCAAATAAAATCGACCTTCTTCTAAATAAGTCGAATGAATCATGTCTCGCATAGAAGTATTGTGCTCACAAATAAAAACGCCTTTTTGTTTACATAAGAAGCATTTATCCTTTCGGATTTCAACCGGATATCGGACCTCGACAATCTCTCCATTAATATTTTGCCGAAAACCTTGACCACCAAACATGTTAAATTTTTGTGTTTATCAAAATATTTAGTGATTTTTTTTTCAATTTAAAGCCTCTTATTGATTTTAGTTGCCAACTTTTTGTTTAGTATCAAAGGAATTTATGCTCACCAGACACAAAACTATAATCATGAAAAACCCTTGTCATCTAAGTATTTTTTTACTTTGATATGTAAAAAGTTATCGATTATTAAAGTTGTAATATTTCTCAATAAATTATTTTAAATGAGGAACGATACTCCTTTGAAAATTTTAACAAGTATTGAAAATTGAGAAATGAATTAGAAAAATTATTATGGCAAAAGAGCACTGATTTATTGGATTAAATTAATGTGTCGTGCAATGTCACCGCAATTTTTTAAAAATAAAATTTTTTAATCTTTTAGGGATTTTTATATAACAAATTTTAATATGCTTTTTTTTTTTTTTTAATTTTAATTTTAAGCACTAATTTAAATTTTTTATCATTAAAAATCTTATCTCAATAAAAAAATAGTATTTCTTTTTATCTTAATTTGAATAATTTTCAAAAATGAGTGATCTTGATCTCGAAGGCTTTTTCCTCAAAGCTGCAAACACTGACACGGTGATATCAATATCAGACTCAGAATTTTTTCATGATAATAATTTAAATTATCAGTTTAAAGAAAATTGAATTGTTTTAATTTTTTTATTATATTTTATTTTTAAAAGAAAAATTATTAATCAATAAAATTAGTTTAAATTAAATTAAAGATCTTTGAAATCAACCATTTGGCAGCTAATTTCCCACATTTTTTTTGCATTTTCAGAACTTCTGGCCTCTTCTGACGGCTTTTTAGGTCTACAATCACTCATGTAGCATCCATTATATTGCGGCACACATTCATCTACTGCACAGTAAATAGTAGTCTGAGCACCCTCTTCAGCTGTTTTAAGAATTATTCTAATAAAAGGATACAAAACATTCCACAAAATTGGAATCAAAAAAAAAATACTCTGACCAGTATATCGTGTAAGTTCAGTAATTACTGCACCTGGATGTAATGCAACAACTGTTACTCTGTTTTTTTCTAGACGACGTGCAAGCTCTTTTGTAAATAAAATATTAGCCGTTTTGCTTTGACAATAAGCTCTGATTGTGTTGTAGCTTTTTTCCCAATTAATATCATTCCAATTGATTCTCATGTCTAAATAATACAATAAAAATATTAAATTTTCTAAAATTTTTGCGTACTTAAAAATAAAAGACCATAATGAGCTCTTGAAGAAACATTAATTATTCTTGAATTGTCTGCTTTTTTTATTTGATTCAGAAGTAAATTGGTTAGCAAAAAATGTCCTAAGTGATTTACTCCAAACTGCATTTCATAACCTTGTTTAGTTCGCCAATTCGGACAAAACATAATACCTTAAAAAAAATATTAGATTATTTATTTTAAAAGTAATGTTGATAAGCTTACCTGCATTATTTACCAAAATATCTATTTTGTCTAATTTATTTTTCATTTTTTGTGCAAAGTCCCGCACGGTATCCAAATCAGCAAGATCAATGTATTCAACTTCTACATTTTTATTTCCAGTTATATCAATAATTTTTTTAGCTGCTTTTTCAGCTTTTTTTGTATCACGACAAGCTAGAATTACATTGGCACCTCTACGAGAAAAGTCAAGAGCTGTCTCATAGCCGATCCCAGTGTTTGATCCAGTGATAATTGCTGTTTTCCCATCAAGACGGTTCTTTGAATAGCATCTGGCTCCGCTGAAGTAAAATTTATTCAAAATAAATGCTAGGGCTACTATGCCTAGAGCATAAAATATAACACTAATCAAAAATATCATGCTAAATTTTTTTTGAAAATGTATTATTGAATTTTTTTATTGAAATATTCATCACAGAATTAAGCTAACTTTTTTTCAAAAGCTAATTAATTCAAAAAATTTTTATTTCAACAAGCAAATTTTTTTCATGTTTTATAAAATTTTAAAATACTGAAATAAGAAACTAATTTTTAATTTTGAATAATTATTTACAAGTTCAACTTCTCAGTTAGGATGTTAAATTATATAATACTAACAAGAATAAAATTTTGTTTTAATTAGTATCAAAAACAAGTTCACTTTAAGATACTTTTTAAAACTGCTTTAAGTTCAAATTTTTCTTTTTACCTTAAAGAAAATAATGGATCAAAAGCCTTTGCTTAGCAATGAATTTAGCATTATGAAACTTTTTTTCAACCAGGGTTTGATTAGAATTAAAAACAAAATTCAAGTTAAAAAACAAATCCATAGAACTTTCTATAAAAAAATTTACTTAGCAATGAAATTTTTTATTAATATTTCGTATTTTCTTCTAAATATTTTAAATTAAAGCTGAATTACCTTTTGTTTACTAATTACTGTAGCTATTTTTTGGGTAAATTCAAAGCCTATTTTTTTCTAAATCTAGCTCTAAAGCATTATTTTATTTAAAAATTAAAAATTAAAATCAACAAATTAATTTTGCGAATTAGAATAAATATTTTGTTAAAAATAATTTTCAAATTTAACAAAAAAAATTATATTTAACAATCTTAAAAATATTTTGATCTTAATACTTTAATCTAAAATTAAAATTTAATTTAAAATTAATAAATTTATTGATTAAAAAATTCTATTTATTTAAAAACGATTCGAATGCTAAAAAACATTTTCATAAATTCTATCAAATATTTTTTGCACTGTCATAAAAATGTATTGTATTTAATTAATCTAAAGATCAGCAAATTTGGCACTCAATTCCCATAAACGTTTTACATCCTGGTCATTGAATACCGCCTTTGAAGGCAATTTCAAAGCACAATCGCTAAAATAGCATCCATTGTATTTGGGTACCTCGTCATCAAGAGCACAATAAATTGTAGTCAGAGAACCCTCAAAGGTGCTTTTTGTGACAATCATGTAAGCTACGTAAAATATCTTGATTATAATTGGAAATATTCTGCACATACTTTCACCAGTATATCGGATTATCTTTTTTAAAATTAATTTATTCTTTAATTTTAATAAGAAATTATTCATACTCCTGTTCTAACTGCTCCTGGATGTAATGATACAGCAGTTACGCCTGTTCCATCTAGTCTTCTAGCCAATTCTCTGGTAAACATAACTACAGCTAATTTGCTCTGGGAATAGCCTTTCATTAACGTAATTTCTTTGCCTCTTTCCAAACAATCCCATTCTATTTTTCCATCTAATTATAAAAAAATTATAAAAATTTTTTTATTTTTTCTTTTAAAAAATTACAATAATGAAGACAAGATGAAACATTTATGATGCGACTTTTTGGTGTTTTTTTTATCAAATCGAGTAAAAGATTGGTAAGCAAAAAGTGTCCCAAATAGTTAACACCAAACTGCATTTCATAGCCTTGCTTAGTTCGCCATTTGGAAGGACAAGCCATCACGCCGGCATTGTTCACCAACAAATCCAGTTTGTCAATTTTTTTTTCGATTTTTTTGACAAAACTTCTGACTGTATCCAAATCGGCCAAGTCAATGAACTCATAATCGACTTGTTTATTGCCTGTCTGCTGTATTATGTTGCCTACGGCTTTTTCGGCACGAACTGTGTCGCGGCAGGCCAATATTACCCGTGCTCCTCGTTTGGCGAAGTCCAAAGCTGTCTCAAAACCGATTCCACTGTCTGATCCAGTAACCACGACTACTTTTCCGTCCATTCTTTTATTAGATTTGTATCTTGCTCCGCTGAAATAGAAACGGTTGGCCAAAAAGCAAAATACAGACAGACTAATCACATAAACTATAAGTTCTATTAGCATTTTAAACAAGGCTATGAATGCTTTATTAATTCGTTATTTTCTAATAAATATTGTTTTTTGATACTTATTTTATGAATTTTAATACTTTCTATTTTTGTCAGCTTATTTATATCTGTAGATTTTAGAAAAAAAAATTTATTTGTGCTCGTGATTTAAAAGATGTGAGTCGAACAAACAAAATTTAAATTTTGATTATGATTAAATTAGGAGAATTATAGAAATGCTTAGATTTAAGATTGGATAATTAGTTTATCCCTGTTTAAATTGATTTAAAATAAATTTCACATCCCTAAATCAAAATAAATAAATAGAGATTAATTTAAAAATGTTTAGATACGTTTTTTTATCTAAACCAAAGTTGAGATAAAAGTTAAAGTTAATATTATCTTCTTTGAAAAAATCATAATTTCTTTTTTAGATATGAAAATGAAATATTTGTGTTTTTCTGGTAATTTTATCCAAAAGCTTAATGAAACGGTAGTTAAGCAAACATTGCATATTGAAATTTTTTCATTTTCGTAAAGGCACCTTTATTTGAAAGTTAAATTTAAAAAAATATATTTATTATTCAAAGGAAGTATGCTACAAAAATCTCTAATTTAACAAAAAATTTAAATTGATATTGTCTCTTTAATAATTCGACTTTTAAATCCCAAAATTTTTAAAAATTTCAGCTAAAAACATTGAAATTAGTAAACAAAAAATAAAATTTTAAATCGATTTTTTAGGAAACAAAAAATATTAAAAATTTTATTGTTCATCTTCTTATGAAGAAATTATAAACATCAAAAAAAATTAAAATAAAATTCAGATTTTTATTTTAATTTTGTACAAAATAAATTTTTACATCAATTCAAGAAAAATAATTAATTTTATTTTTTAATATACAGCACTGATTTGACACGTTGATTTTACGTAAATTTAAGTAAAATAAAGAAAATTTTCGTAAATTTACTTTGGCCAAAAAATAGCAGAAAATGTCCGAATTTTTGTAAATTTTGGTAAATTTACGTAAAATCAACGTGTCAAATCAGTGCTGTAATTTTATTTGTATTGATATGAAAGGATTTATAAAATTATAACTTTGAATCAAAATTAAAAATTTATGTATTCGTCTAAAGAAGAATTTTTTTTATTAAAATTAAATATTCAAAAAGAAATTTTATCTCAAAAAATAATATTGGTTTTCATTTCTTGATTTTATATTGATATTTATTTATCTCCTAAATTTTGTCAGGAAATATTTAATTTTATTAAAAAAAAATTGATGCAAGATTATGCTTTTTAAGTATAAATTATCATTAAAAAATGTATTTTATTTAAAAAAATGTCCTTATTTTTAATCAAATATTTTTACTGATGAAAAATTAAATTAAATTTGCTTACAATAGTCTAATTAAAAAGAATAAGTAAATTTTTATCTTTTTCAAGAGTTTAAAAAGATAATTCGTTTAAAATAAATATTGTCTATAAAGATATATAAAAATTTTTATATTTTATTTTGATGTCTTATTTAAAACTTGATCTATTTTTTTTTATTAATAATTATGTTTCATCTAAAATTTGTTTTTTTTTAAATTGAAATTTTTTAAGAAAATTTTTATTATTTTTAATTTTTTCAAAATAAAAATAAATTTTCAACAGAAAACAATAAGAAAAAAGATTAATAATTTGAAATTTTAATTCATAAATGCAAAATTTTAAAATTTTAAATTATGTCACAATTTTTAAAATAAAATGCGCAATATTCAATTGCCTTGTTTTTGTTTATTGCTGCTTCAGAAATTAATTTTTATCGAAACGAAGCCAACTAAGTCAATATTTATTTTTTTCACAATTCAAATATCACCAACGTCGAAAAGTTTTAAATTTTAGCATTTTTTTGTTTTTAGGTAGAAATTTTTTAATCCTTTTTTATATTATTAAAAATTAATATCTAACGTAAATTAAGAATAAATAAAGCAATTGAAAAAAAATCGCCCGATAAGGGGCTCGAACCCTTGGCCTTGAGATTAAAAGTCTCACGCTCTACCGACTGAGCTAACCGGGCTTATTAAATTTGTCTTTCTAATATTTTTATGTTGTTTTATTTTTTAATTCATCAGCAATTCAATTTTTGATTTAAAAATGGAAAACTTAGCTAAATTTTATCATAAGCTTGCAAATAAAATTTTGAAAGAAAATATGGCTAAAAATTTAAAAATTTTGCAATATTTGAAAAAAATGCGACTAATCATGACAGAGCTTTACACCAAAACGACTTTAATTTTGCTATACTAAAATATTTCAGTATATATAAATTTAGAATTTTTCTAATTTAAGTATCTAAAAATTTAAACCTTTCGTGTTTTAAGTCTAATAAGCAATAATTAAATCATGACCAATTTTTTGGAAAAATTTAAGCAAAATACTGTTGTAGTAGCCGATACAGGAGATTTTGAGGCTATGAAAAAATACAAACCGACCGACGCAACCACCAACCCGTCACTCTTATTAGCTGCAACACAACAACCACAATATAAAAATTTATTAGATCAAGCTGTTGAATATGCAAAAAAAAATTCAAGGTAAAAAAATAAATTATTTTTTTCTAATTTTGTTAAATTTATAATAACTCAGCAATGTTGATGAGCAAGTTTCACTTGCATCAGATAAATTATTTGTCTTGTTTGGTCTTGAAATATTGAAAATAGTTCCGGGTCGAGTAAGTACTGAAGTCGATGCCAGACTTTCATTTGACAAAGAAGCTCAAATACAAAAAGCATTGAATTTTATCAAGTTATACGAAGAAGCAGGTGTTTCTAAAGAGAGAATCTTGATAAAATTGTCCTCTACATGGGAAGGCATCCAGGCCGGAAAAGTTTTGGAAGAAAAATATGGTATTCACTGCAATTTAACACTTCTTTTTTCGTTTGCTCAAGCTGTTGCATGCGCTGAGGCCGGTGTTACTTTAATCAGTCCGTTTGTTGGACGCATATATGACTGGCATGTGCAAAAAAAAGGAATTAAGGAATTTGATTTATTGGAAGATCCAGGAGTGAAAAGTGTGACCAGAATTTATAATTACTACAAGAAAAATGGCTACAAAACTCAAGTTATGGGTGCCTCATTTAGAAATATCAAGGAAATTCAAGCTCTGTGTGGTTGCGATTTATTGACAATAAGTCCAGCATTGTTAGAAGAATTGTCCAATTTGAGTGGAGATCCAACTGTCTATTTGAATCAGGAGACCGCTAAGCAAGTTGGCGAAGAGAGAATTAGCTTGGATGAAGTCAGATTTAGATATATGCATAATGAAGACGAAATGGCTTCGGACAAACTCAGTGAGGGAATTCGAAAGTTTGCTGCCGATGCCATCAAACTAGAAGATTTAATTAGAAAAAATCTTTAGTTGTATATCCAAAAAATGACCGTGATTAATTATTTTAAAAACTATATTTATTTTCTCAAAATTTAGCTTAGTTTAAATAAATTCTATAAATTTCATAATAATTTTAAAAAATGAATTTTTTAGTCTATTCATTAAATTGATGATTTTCTTTTAAACAGCTTAAAGTAAAATACTTTATTTGAGAATTAAAATAATTTGTAATTGAGGAAAAATTTTAAAATTTTTAAATAAGCTTTAAAATTATTCAGCACCTTTTTTCAATTTTTCAAATTTTTTTAAAAAAATTTTCAAGTAAATTATCGCGAATTTTAAAACCAAAAAAAAAAATTTAAACTATAAAGCTAGTTCTACTAAATGTATCATGTGATGTACATTGTTAGCTAGATATTTAAGTTTTGAGGTACACATATGTGTTTTATTTTTGTCTTTTATTGTTACTGTGAAGATTTTTTCAACAAATGTAAGAAACTTATTTATTTATTTGTTTATCTGTACCGAGCTAATGCTCCTTCAGGAAAAAGGAAATAAAAAAAAACATGAAAAGGATAAATAAGTCAAAATAAAATTAAAAACGATATGTTGAAATAACTAGAAGTAAGACATAAGAGATAATTTAAATATTAGATAGTTCAGGAAAGAAAGAAGAAATTACTAAGTAGCAATTACAAAATGGAGTTGGATATTCGATATATCTTGACTCGAAACCTTCGATTTGAAAAAGAATTAAATTCTGGTTAAAATAAAAAATTTTTTATTTAAAAATGTAAGAAAAAAATACTTGAGCATTAAAAAACAATTCTGGATAGTTGATCATATGAAAAAAATATATACTGTTTAGCCTACTGTGATCTGATAACCCAGATTGAATTTTTGAAAAAACTGTGAAAAATCTGAAAAATGGTATATTCATTGGAAAATCATTAAAATTTAATTGTAGAGATTTTGAATAGCGATTTATTGGTTTTGTGAAACAAACAAAAACAAAAGTAAAAAAATCTTGTAAATTCTTTTCTGAAGGTTAAATGCAACATAGTGCTCCATTCAAAGTTGAATCAAATGGTAAAGTCTGCTAATGATGTGCAAAATATATGCAAATTTGCAACACAATCAAATATTATTAATTTCTACTTATTTTTAATGGTTTTACAAGAATGTTGACAATAATGCATATATATAATGTTCAATATAATGCAATAATTCTGGATAAACTATCAAAGTTGTACTATGTTGCATTTACAGAAATAATTTTTAACTTACAGTAAAAAAGTTATAAGATTTTTTTACTTTTTGTTCTGTACTATTGTACTGAATTTCACAAAATCGATTTATTTAAATTTAAGCGTTTTTTTAGGAAGAATTTTTTTAATTTTACTCGACTTGAGTATAAAAAGATAAAAAATATTTATGCTAAATACTTAAAAAAAGCAAAAACAGAAAAAAAATTATATAAAAATATGTCATTTATAACTTAAGTTATTTGTTTGCGGAACAAATATATGATCTTTACTTTATGCGCAAGAAATTACTGCATGAAAATCATGCAAAATAAGATAAAGCAATAAATTAACCATATTTTGTTCTTCCTTTATTATTATTAATAAAATAATGATTGCATCAACGCTCTTTATTTCTAGATTTTGTTTTTAATAATATTTGCCATAAATATCTTGTTTTTAAAAATTCGTGAATTGATTAAAACTAAAATTGATTTCGGTTAATGTTTTTTTGTTTAAAGAAAATTTTATTGCATCTGACATTTAATTAATTATTTTTATAAAAGATTAATTTTATTTATAAATTTTCAAAAATAAAATATTAATTTAGACAGTCAGGAATTTTAATTTTTGTGATTAAAGATCAAATTAATCCGTGGCACAATTGAAAAATTTAAGAGTTTCTTTCAAAGCTTTATATATCATGAAATAAAATTTTTATATAATCGGTTTTAATTTTAGTCAAAAAGAAATTTGATTTTCCTTACTTTCAAACATTAAATAATCTAGTAAATCCGCTTAATTTTTAACACGAAATATTGTAAGAAAATTTGTATCTGAATTTTGCAAAAGCTAAAATAATTAATATTCTATTTTTAAATTTATTTTCACTTTTTAGATCGAAAATTTTTTTAGGATTTTTTAAGAATTCAATATATTTTATTTCTAAAATAAAAAAAAATTGGTATCTAATCCATACCAATCAATAATTTATTTTATAAATCTTGGTCTTTTTTTATTGAATAATTTTTCTATTTCTTATTTTAATGAGCTAAAATTTTAAATAAGCTCAGATATTATATGATAAAAAGTTATCTAAGATAATGCATTATTTCTTAGGTAAGAATCTTTTAAGACAAAAAATCGATAAATTATACAATTTATGCAAAAAATTAAAGGTTTTTGTTAAATTTACTTATCTGAATTTTTAAGCTGACACAATCAAGAACATAGATTAATGTAATTACAGTGAAAACATATAGGAAGCAAAAAAAGCCCAAAAATCATAAAGCCATAAATTTAGAGGAAAATTTTATTTCAACAATTATTTCTCCAAATTTATAAAAATTTTTAAAAAGAATAATATTAATCAAATAAATTCCAAAAAATTTGTTCTCATAATCAAATCAAATAAAAAACATGGAATGTAAGTACTTTTACCTGTTTTAACATTAAAACCACTATCATAGGAATATTCTATAAGCAAAGAAATAATAAAATTTTGAGAATATACGAAAAAGACTGTCTAGCTAAATTAGCTGGAAATAAATTTAACTTTTTAAATCTAGACTTCAGAAATCGTATGATTTTTTAGTCAATATTTAAAGCTATAAAAAAGTTTCATGTTTGATTAGATAAAAAAATAAATCAAAGAAAATTGATTTTTCCAGGTAAAAAATATATAAACTGACAAATTAACTAGAAATAGATCAAAATTTTTTTTAAAATTAATTTCTATATCTAATGGACCAAATTTAACGCAATTGTTCTTTAAAAGTACATGTTAATATATGAAACAATGTACAATAATGACATGTCTTAAAAATCAAGCAATTGCATTTAATTTGATTCTTTATATAAAAATAATTCTTCAAAAATTTTCTCTTCAAACCATAGATAATTCAATTTTAGCATCATCCATAAGAGTACAATTCAGTAAAGATGTTTTTTTTTTCTAATTGTGCAAAAATTTTTCTGCAAACAATACAATATTTTGCAAAATTGAAAAAATGATTTTTAAGTTTTGCGAAATCTTTTCACCTTAATGTAAAATGCGCATCATCGAAAAAATTAAATTGCACAGTTTTTGCAGAGTTAAGAATTCATTTGTACAAATATACAAATTAGTATACAAATAGTTACAAGAATAGAAAAAAAGAATATCTTTTTTTTCTTGTTGTACTAAAATTTTAAATAATTTTTAGAAAAAGAAGAAGCATCCATAGTGAAATGTTTTCTTATGGATGATGACGCTGATCTTTGGACTGAAGTGGCTCTCTACATTTTCTGATAAATTTAACTGTTTCCAAAATCGTTTTTTGTACGATTGGAATAAAAATCATAGCGTTTTTCCTAATTTTTATTGTAATTTTTCATAATTTCAAATTTCTTTTTTTATAGAATATTAAGCTCATGTCTCAATTTAAAATTAATAGTCAGTGTTTGATTTAAAAAGACATGCGTTGGTTTACATGTCTTCGAATCAAGCAATTGCATTATATTAAAATCTAAAATATCAAATAAATTTAAATTTTTTTTTGTTTCAAGCCGATGAACTCACAACATCCTATTTTAAAAAATATGACAACCAAATAGGTCAGCTTTTCGCTATAATTCTTTTAGTCAACACTTTATTTGGTACACTCATCAATTTTTGGTTCATTTTTACAATTTTGGACTATAAAATACTCCGATCGTCCAAGTAATAATTTTTTTCCAAATTAAGAAAAAAAATTTTAATTAAGAATTTTAATTTAAAAATAAAGGTATGTTGGAATTATAAATTTATCAATTGTTGATTTATGTCTTTGCTTAATAATTTCTCCTCTACAAATATTTAGAGAACTTGTAAGCATAAATGAATCAAAATTTTTGCCACCTTTTTTATGTGGTTCAATTACTTTTTTTTCATCATGGGCCTGTTTATCTTCAATTTTTAGTCTAACTCTGATATCTCTTGAGAGATTGATGGTATTCAAAAAAAATCGACATTTTAATCGCACCAAATTTCTCTTTTTAATTATGATCACTCAGATATTTTCCATTATACTTTCTTTATTTAATTCTTTAATGAGTTGGCTGGGAAAATCAGTGATTTTCATGCGTTGTTCCAACAAACATAAACAAAAAATATCTTTCAGCTATTTCAATATTTTTCATATTGGCTTTAAAATTGTATTCATAACTGTTGGACTATTGTGTTTAATACTCACAACCTATTGCTATTTTATAATTTATAGAATAATAAAAAATAAGCAAATGTTACGTCTAAAGTTAAATGGTTTGATAACATTGTCCAAAGAACTTAACCAAGAAGAGTCGAATCAAAAGCTAATTCAGAGTAGAAGATTCTCAAAGTCGACTAATTCGATTGAGAAAAATTCTAATTTGTCTAATACTAAGCGTTTTTCATTTTCTTTAAGTCACTTGAACGGTAAATTATTGCAAAAATCCGATAGCGCAGCATTCAATGCTAAAACTTTGAGGGTTTCTATGCTAAATATTGAAAATATAGAGAAAGATCAAGTATCCTATAATAAAGTGACTATTGTCTCATGGAACGATAACATTAAAAAGGAAAATAGTTTCAAAAGATGGAACATAAAGAAAGGTGGCACTTGTTCTATGGAAAGCAAAGCTATTCGCAAAACAATCATTCCAATAGTTGTTTTTTATCTGTTTTGGCTTCCCTATGCTTTAGTTCAAATAGCCGCTTTGTTCAGCTCGTCACATTTATTAGAATTAGCTAATATAATTAGCATTTCAATAGGCTTTTGTCATTCATCTCTCAACCCTGTTGTTTATTGTTGCACAAATGTTGAAATTCGCAAAGCTATGAAATCAAAGATGAAAAAAACTTTTTCTAATAGTCCTAGATTATTGGCATTAGTAAATAAAATGTAATTTTGTTTTATTTAAAAAAGTTTTATTGTGTTTATTTAATGGCTAAATTCGGCATAATCGTTATTTTTTAAAATTCAAAAATTTATCTTAAATAAATTTTTTTGTTTCAAATTTTGTTTGGATTTTTTTTCTATTCTATTCAAAAGATTTTTAAAATCGAAAAATACATTTTAAGTTAGCAAAGAAAACTCACTTAGGCACTTGATTTATTAATTTTAAATTTAAAGCTTATAATTTAAAAAAATTTATTAAAGCTAATTTTTCTAATTTTTTTATTTAATAAAGCCAATTTAAAAAAATCATTTAATATGCATTAGTTCAGAGTTGTTTAAAAGTCGCAAGTCTCAAGTCAAGTCCAAGTCCGGACTTTTTTTTTTTTTAAAAAGTCCGAGTCAAACACTTTAATTTTTATTAATAAATATTTAATGTATAAATTTTTTATGTTTGAAAAGAAATTCCTCTCAATATTTATTTAGATTTTGTTTTTTACAGTAGTTAAAATAAATATCTAATTAAAGATATACAGATAATATTCTAAAAAAGATGATAATTAAAAAAATTGAAAAAAAATATTTTTTAAGCATTTTTTTAAAAATATCTTTAAAAAATTTTTATTGATTTATTTATATAATTATATTTCTGCGATCCTTAATAGTTTTTATGGTTGCCAAGAAAAGGACTTTTGAAAAAAATTTAAAAAAAAAAAGTTCGTACTTGGACTTTTTTTTGGGACTTTTAAACAACTCTGCATTAGTTGGAATCAAAAATGAAATCAAAGAGATTCTTTGATAACTTATCAAAATTTTGGACATAATTTTAATGATATATGATATTTGTTATAAACAATATTAGCAAAAATATTCAGAGACAAGTCAATAGTTTGACTTGAGTAAAATTTAATTTAAATGCATCGTTAAAAACGATTTTTTTAAATTATATTAAAAATATTTTTATTGACAATTAAATAAATCTATAAATTTTTAATTGGAAATATTTTAAATCATTTTTTGAAAATTAGAAAAATTAACTAAATTTTTTAATTAGCTTTTTTTTATTCGTTTAGCTATCGATTCCGACATAGCCATAGATACATTAAGAGAAGAGCTACTACTGCACAATGATTCTAGATCGCAATTTGAAATAAATGAGTCTTCATCATCAAAGTTGATGCTTGAATAGGCAAAAGTGTCTGATCGTCTTTTTAATTGATTTTTGCTTTGGTTTTCACTAGTTCGATTAAGAACAGGGCTGTAAAATTTTGTCTTATTCACAAGGCCAGATGGCCTACTTCCCATTTTGGTATCGATTGGAAGAGTGTCAGCCGCTTCAATTATCGATGCCAATTTATTCTCTTTTGATGTATTAAGTTTAAAATTATTGGGCTTAATGTATGAATTCTCATAAATATTAATCTTTCCGGTTTTTGCTGGCTTATCTATTTCATTGCTCAAATCAAATAGTTTATTTTTTACTTCCTTTTAAAGAAGCTTTAAAAATAATTGTTTCAATTTTAATTTTTAATAATTACTGGTTTAGACAATTTTTCATTTAATGATATGTAATCTGGAGCTAAATGTTTATACAGATTGGCTTTTTGAGTAAAAATGCTTGTTTCCGTGGCCATCAGACTTGGATACTTCAAGTTTTCTCGTTTGCGTGTGTATTTAAGATTCAAACAGGCAACACAATTATGAAGTTTAAGAACATCTTTAAAGCCATAGAACTTTTTTGTAAATATTTTTATTTTTTTGAATTTTTCAAAGTGGATATTACTTCAGAATTTTTAGGAAAATTAATGCAAATTATTGAATTAATTTCATTTAAATCTGTTATGTAGACAAGATAATTAAAATTATTTGATGTTAGCCTTAGCACTATGCCACATGTGTCAATTTCATTGTAAAAATTGGCAATTTTTCCATCGAAGATATCTTTAAATTCGCATAGCTTAAATAATTTTATTAGAATAGTTTTAAATTAAAATTTTCAAAAATTACTTTTCTAGAACTACTAATTGATTTACTCGAATTTAATTTTTTGTAAAAACTCATTCTATTAGTTCCCAAAGTCACATTTGAAGCATCATGCATTCCATTTCTTTAATACTTTATTGATCTAATATAATTAATGAGATTAAGGAATTAAATGAGCCTACTTGTGGCTATTGGCGGTCAAATTAAAAATCATAATTCGTTCACCTTCGCTAATTTTATCATATAAATCACTAGCATTCTGCCAAAATGTTAACAAACAAGCTTAAATTAATTTTAAAATTAAATTTTTTAAATTATTTTAAAAATTAATCAAATTTACAATAATTATTTTTAGAGTTAAAATCGCAAATTCTAATCTTTAAAATTTGACTGACAATTCTTGTTTGAAAATTTTTTTTTTCAAAATTTTCTTGTCTATTCTCTTTATTATTTGATTCAGATTCTTCAATATCAATCATTTTTGAGTATAGAAGCATATCTTCTTGTTTTTGATTTCTATATATTTTGGAACCATCCGGTTTTTTTTCCATATACTTGAAAAAATAAACATTAAAAAAAAAATTTTTTTTTTTATAATTTACAATTATTGGATATATTCTCTCTATTAAAACATCAATTGCGCCCACTATTGAATTAGTTTTGATTGAGTTGATTGAAACAACAAGTGGTCGTTGTGGCTTCAAAAATCCAAGTTTTGCAAGACATTTAGCCTTGCGAGTTGAATTAACACTCAATTTGAGAAACATTTCTTCTGGCGCTTCAAAGGGTGAACAACCATCCTTGGGGCATCCGACCAATTCTGGGCTAAAGAGAGCCAATTTGTCACCGAGTTTTATTCGGCCACGTCTCAAATAATCGCTTAAATAAGAATCAAATTGGGCCTTTATTGGATACCATCCATCACACAATTCAACTAACTATTTTAAAAAATTTAAAATAAATAAAAATTTATCAAAAAAAGAATAATTACCGTCAGAGAATTAGTTGATTTTAAAATTTTACTAACAAATAAAATTAAAGTTTTGTTAATGCAAGTGTCATCTTTTTCGATTATTTTTTTTATTGAAGAGCGCTTTGCTTGACCAATTTCAATGTCATATCGATATTTTATTTGATTCACCACATTCAGTGGTGTCAAATTTCTGCTAGTTTTAAAAAAAATTAAAATTAATTTAATAGTGTTAATTGAAAATATATTACAAATTTTCAAAAGATCTCAATAATTTTTCATCATATGATTTTAATTTCCATATTATCCATTTAAAATGATTTCTAAACCAGTCCAAACTGACCAGTTTGCCATCAACACCATTCGAATCCAAAAAACACCTTAAAAATAAATAAACAAAAAGGAAATTTTCTTGATAAGAAAAAGTACAAATAAAGTTCATTTAGACCAAATTGTAATCTATCATCTGGAATTAAAGATCCATTATCAGGTGTTTGAACAAATCCATTTTTTTTAAATTCATCGTAAATACTATCAAAATCAATTAAATTTAACTTGAATTGATCTAAATTTTTTAAGTCAATTTTATGACTTAATTGATCAATATGTGTCTAGAATTAAAAATTTAAATAAATAAAAAGTTAAAAAAAAAGGCACCGCCGGGAATCGAACCCGGGATCTCCTGTTTACTAGACAGGCGCTTTAGCCACTAAGCCACGGCGCCTTCAATTGAAAAAAAAAATAAATTTACCATGTCAAATTTTAAATTTGATATTTTAATCAATTTTTTTGATTCTTTTGCTATTTTTTTTTGTAAAAAGAAAAATCCTGGCTTAGATCTATCGCTTGGCCTTAGATTAGTTTGTTTTTTTGTCTCAAGACGTTTGGCTAGTGTCTTAGCTTCAATTGAACGCTTCTGATCACAAGATAAAAATAAATCATTGCATTCTTTAGGATATTGAGCGGCAAAATTTCTTAAATTGAATATGGGCTTTACAATACTTAAATGTGTCGTTTTATTTTGAACAAAGAATAGATCTTTAATTTCACAAAATGGTATGGATATATAATCAAGTGGTTTAAATATATGATGATTGAAATTTTCATTAGATAATTGTGATTCTGGTAAGCTTTCTGATTCAGTTATACCTTCATCGGTATCGGTTTTATTCGATTCATTAGATGATATATCCAAATACTTGCTCATTTTAGTCTTATCAATCAGTTGTGGTCTTTTGAATTTTTTTCCATCTAATACACGATTATTAATTGGTCTCTGGCTAACAAAATTCCTTAAATTTTCCTTCGCTTCATCTATTTGAACAAAATTTAGCTCTTTTTCTGAATTTTTTGACTCGCAATTTATCTCTCCTGTATTAATTTCTCCTTTCATTACATTATTTTTGTCAAACAACAAAGACCTTCCACTTACAGTTTCAAATCCTGATTTTTCTAAACTTATTTCTTTCTCCCCTAATTCTATAATTTTTTCTCTATTATACATCAAAGTTTTGCCACTCGCTGTCTGAAAGCCAGAATTAGCCATATTTGATTTTGTCTCAATAGAATTATCATTGCTTTTTTCTAATTCTATAATTTTTTCTCTATTATACATCAAAGTTTTGCCACTCGCTGTCTGAAAGCCAGAATTAGCCATATTTGATTTTGTCTCAATAGAATTATCATTGCTTTTTTCTAATTCTATAATTTTTTCTCTATTATACATCAAGGTTTTTCCACTCGCTGTCTGAAAGCCAGAATTAGCCATATTTGATTGAGCTGTATTCATATCAATAGTATTTTCTTCAATATTGATAACTTTATCTTTTTTATAAAGCAATTTCTTTCCACTGGCTGTTTGAAAACCTGATAAGCCCTCATTTGACTTCATTATATTGATTAAATTTAATAAAAAATATTATCTTAATTTGAGACTACCTTAATTTGTTGGTCCATTTTAAAATTTATAAAATGAATTTAGTAAAAAATTAAAAACTCAAGTTTGTTAATTTTTTAATTTAATGATAATACAAACATAACAAATTATTAGCTTGAGAAAAAAATTAAATTTGTTTATTTTTATAAATATTTAATTATTTTAAAACAATATTCGAATTTATTGAAATTTAATAATGCATACCCAATTAAATTTAAAATAATAATTCATCAATTTTATTTTAGATAAATCGAAAATTTGATTTTAAATTAAAAAAAAAAATTTCTAAGTAAAAAATTGAATTATTTATTTATAAGAAAAAAAAGGTCTAGGTTGTTTCTAAAATTTGAATTTTACAAAAATAAATTTTCAAATTTTAAATTAAAAAAGCAAAATGCCAGAAAACACGATAGACGACAATACTTTGGCTAATTATTTGCCAATTTATTATAAGCGTTTATTTCCAATTTATAATATGTGTAAATGGCTAGGCTATAGCGAGAGTAATATTAAAAAAAAAACTTTTTTGATTAATCAATAAACATTTTTTCAAGTACAAAAAGAAAATTTTCATCGGCGAGAATTTAGTTTCACTCTAAAAGATGACATTTATCTTCGTTATCAAACATTTAATGATTATAATGAATTTGAGAAAGAGCTTCTTAGAAAATGCCCATATAAAATTGACATAGGTGGAATATATAACCAAATTGTAGGTTTTTGAAATTCAAATGAAAAAATTTTATTTTTCTCACAGCCTAAAGATTCAAAGAATTGGACTCAAGGAGTTTTAGCTGTAGAGGAAAGAGAACTTGTTTTTGATATTGATATCACTGATTATGATGACGTTAGGTATTGCTGCAGTGGATCAGGAATTTGTAACAAATGCTGGCCATTGATGCATTTTGCTATAAAAATTTTAGACAAAGCTCTTGAAGGTACTGAAAATAATTTGAAAAAAAAAATTAGCTTTGTTGATCTAGATGATTTTGGTTTTGAACACCGTCTTTGGATTTATTCTGGTCGTAGAGGTATCCATTGTTGGGTCGCTGACGAAACAGCCAGAAAATTAACCTCTCAAGCCAGAAATGCCATCGCCGAGTATCTAACAGTAGTGAAAGGTGGCGAAAATGTGGCAAAAAAAGTCAATCTAGGATATAATTTACATCCTTCTTTAAAGTAAAAATTCAAAAGAAAAATAATAATAAAAAATTATTACTAAAAATTTTTAGACGAGCAGCAAAACTTGTATCCAAAGGTTTTGAAGATTTTGCATGTAATAAACAAAATTTTTTAGAAGATGATAGCAAACTAGCAAAGTTTTTGTCTATTTTACCATCAGAATATAAGTTTTTTTTATTATCACTATTGAGCTTTTATTCTTTATTTAATTTTTTATTTTTACGTCGTGATGAGTTTGGCGATAAGATGAGGGCTGGAAAGACTTCTAATGAAAGATGGAAAATTTTTCAAAATCATTTTCAAAAATTTACTGTAATTTATCTATAATTTTTTAAATTTGAATTAAGGATAAAAATATTTTTAGAGTAAAAAAGTCAAATTAAGTCAAAATTTAATTGAAGAAATCATGTTTCAATACTGCTATCCTCGGCTAGATATTGAAGTAACCAAAGGTCTTAATCACTTGTTAAAAAGTCCATTTTGTGTGCATCCTAAGACAGGTAGAGTCTGTGTGCCAATTGATCCTGAAAAATCGGAATCTTTTGATCCATTAAATGTTCCGGTTATTGATGAATTGTGTGCTCAATTAGAACGAAGCGATATGATTAATATAGATAAAAAAATTAAAGATTATAAAAAAACAGATATGAAAGGCTACATGGAAGTATTTGAAAAATTTATCCAAAAATTAGAAACAACATGGAAAGGAATTAACTTGAAACAAAGCGGTATTAAGTTAAAAATAATTTTTTTTTGTTTTTCTTCTAAATTTATGTTTTTTTTAGATTTGAAAGGAATGGAAGGCGATTTTTAGAAAGAAAAATTTTATTTTTTTTTTTTCAATCAAAATCTCAAAATTAATAAATAAACTATTTTTTATATATCTTGTTATTTTGAAATCTTATTTTATGTTTCACTTTTTTCAACTTATTTAAACTCTTTTCTTTAACACCTATTAGGTTCAATCAATTATTAATAAAATTAATTAATTTATATTAACTAATATAATCATATTAAAAGCCTATTAAAAGATACCTACAATTTATATTTTAAATTTAAAAAAAATTTGGATACTTATTTTTAATTTATTGATTAAATAAATAAAAAAAATGTCTAACACTGTTCACCAAATATTCTGTACTGGTGATAAAAAATCTTAAAAACGTTTAGTGTGAATTCAAAATGTATTTTAGAACCTTTATTTAAAAAAAGTTAGTTTTTCTGATTGAATGGCTTAGTCGTGTAGTAATTTTTGTTAATCTAATTTTTTGTTATTTTTTTTGTTAATATGCCCTCAATGTTTTTCTCTCAGATTACTAGCAAATAACAACTTGATAATTGAGACTATTTTTTTAGCGGGATTGAAAAGAATTGGAAAAGAGTAAATGAAACATTTTCGGACATCAAATTATAAATTTCAATGGCTGGGTCAATCAAATTTTTGAGCAAGCTAACCACAAGCTAACACGCATCAACAAGCATGCGCTTTTGGCCGTTTATTAAGACATCTATAAACTATGTTGGAGAATTTCTTAATTAAATAGTATTTAATTTTTAGTTAAGATTAGAAGCATGCGCAGCTAAAAATTAATTTACATTACATTTTAAAAATAATATTAAAGCTTAAAATTATTTTCTAAAGGAATATTTTAAATATTTTTTTAAAGATATATTGTATTTGACTCAAACTGCTTTTACACTAATTTTTTTTAATTAATTTTGTTTTTAATTTTATTTTCAAGGGAAAAATAGCACTACAAGGAATAATAGCAAAAAAAACGGTAATTATGCCTGATGGACAGTAAGCAATTATTTATTTCACCTATATAAATTTCCCAAAATAAACAAATCATAATATTCAGCTTTTAAATACATTTGATTTGGAACCATGCAAGATTATCTTCTCTTATGCAAAAGATATTTTACTGTTTCCATAATGGTTCGTTTCCGGAGGCTTGATCATATCAGAAAATCATCATTCATCGCAAGATTTTGTTGAAAATTACATTAGAAAAGGTTTTTCATTTGAAAAAATTTTTTTTATCCCAGAGACAAATATTTGTTTAAATATAAACAAACCTTATTAATTTTTTGATATAAAATATTCCAAAAAATATAGTAAATAAAAGGCCGCATATTTTTTTTCTTGAAATAAATATATTTTATTATCAATATTTTATAAAATATTTAACGTCAAAAAAAAGAGGAATATATTTGGTTGGTAATTTTTTTATCTTTAAAATAGTAAAAATTTTAACAAATGATTTAAAAAATTTAAACATTGAAATGCATTTGCTAAGTTATTAGATTTTTTTTAACAAACTGATAAGAGCTTACAAAAGCGATAATTTTCTAAAAATTTCCATTGAAGTGATTTACACCAAATTTAAGGCTTTAAAAATTTTAATATTCATAAATAAAAAATTTTAAAATTCTATAAAAGAAAATTTACACTATTATTACACTTTTTAATAAATTAGATTAGTTCATGATGAAATTTCTGAAAAACTGAAATTAAAAAGAAATTAACTGATAGTAAAATCTTTTTATATCAATAATTTTTTTTTGCTTTATTTTTTTATTAACAAAAAAAATATTTTGAGACTAATTTTTTCTAATATAATTAATGCTTATATAAAAAAAAATAAAATTTAACTGTCTTCATGTCTTTTGACTACTTGAGACACTTAAACATGTCTCCATGAAGCTTTAATAAAAAAATAAATAAAAGCAATTTGAATTTGAATTTTAAGTTAAATTTAAATTAATAATGGATTTTGAAGAGGATAAAGAGAACCTACAAGTTAAAGACTTACCACGCCATGATGAATACCAATATTTGGACCTAATTCGTTTAGTATTAAAAAATGGCAAAAGTAAAAAAGATCGAACAGGGGTCGGAACTGTTTCGTTATTTGGAGCTCAATCAAGATATTCATTGAGAAATAGTATAATTTTTCAAATCAATATGAAAGACCATTTTTAAAAATAAATTCCTTTTAGAAACATTTCCGTTATTAACAACAAAACGAGTTTTTCTCAAAGGTGTAATAGAAGAGCTACTTTGGTTTATTCGTGGATCTACAAATGCTAAAGAATTAAGTGTAAAAGGTATTAAGATATGGGATGGCAACTCATCTAGAGAATTTTTAGATAAACATGGATTTCACGATCGAGAAGAAGGTGATTTGGGACCTGTATATGGTTTTCAATGGAGGCATTTTGGTGCACAATATAAAGACATGTATTCTAATTATCAGGGTCAAGGAATAGATCAATTAAATGAGGTAATTCAGAAGATAAAAACAAATCCGGATGATAGACGCATAATAATGTCAGCATGGAATCCTATTGACATTCCAAAGATGGCTTTACCGCCTTGTCATTGTTTCGTTCAATTTTATGTATCAGATGGAGAGCTTTCATGTATGTTATATCAAAGATCCGCTGATATGGGTCTTGGGGTTCCATTTAATATTGCCTCCTACGCTTTGCTCACTCACATGATAGCACACGTAACAGGTTTAAAAACAGGAGAATTTGTTCATACAATTGGAGATTGTCATATTTATTCAAATCATATTTCGGCATTAGAGGAACAATTGAAACGAGAACCGCGAAAATTTCCAACCTTAAGAATTAAAAATAAGAGAACAAATATTGAAGATTTTGTAATTAGTGATTTTGAGATAACTGGTTATGATCCTTATCCAACAATCAAAATGGAAATGGCGATTTAAATAAATTTTATTTAAGAAATTTAATTTTTTAAAAAATTAACTAATTTTAATGTAAAAAAAAAATATGTATTTAAATTGTATAACAATAAAAAAAAAAAAAATTTTATTAAAAAAGTCAAAAAGATTTAAGAGTGTTGAAAAATTATTGATCTACTCTAAAAACATTAAAATCCATCTCAATACATAAAGGTTTTATTGGACAGCTAATAAATTTACACCATTCAC